>JAOWBC010001255.1:16203820-16227295 GCA_028566105.1 Hypoplectrus providencianus | reverse complement strand
TCTTTGAAATGCTTATGTGGAAATAGAACAAGTAACTACAGCCATCAGATACATGTAGTGGAGTATAAATGTGTTGTAAATTGTTTCTTTAACTGTTTCAGTACATCAAAACATCACGGCTCCTTCTCACTTACACAAATCAATCTTTGAGTAGCAGCCGACTGCTGCAAATAATCACTCAGCTTTATTTAAAATCAATGTCAACACTGCTGAGCTGCCATGAAGCATTACAGCAGCTACAGGACATTCCTTTTTCTGTCTTTAGTATCTATCATTTCAAAATAAAAGCACTTTAACACAGCAGTGAAGAGATGCATACATCCCTGGTCCTTTATGGTGGAGCAGGTGTGGGGATTGCAGCCCTGTGGTGCAGCACAGCAGGCTCTATGTAAATTGCCATATACAGAGAACACCTATGGATCTTAAATCAATAACCTTCAGCCTGACACACGAGTTTCAGCTCTGCTCATCTGCATATCTGCTACCTCAGGAGAATAAGTGCTATGTCAACCCTGTGGAGTAAAATTGCTGATTATACCACATACAGTGTCATCAGTGACACATACAGGGGACATGTGTCCTCACTTGTAATTAGCCACGTTACAATGAACCTACACCGATGACCACGCCCTGAGCTGCTCCTGTCAAAGTGTTCGTCTCCGACACCACCCCCACCCGACCACCATCTCTTCACCACCGCAATGTTACACAACGCCCTGCTGCTTCTGCCGTGAACCCTTCTTCTTCTTTTGTCCCACCCCTCACCACGGTGCTCCGTCTGCATGTTAGACCTGCTGCTGAGTTATCACTCTTGTGATAACCAGCCAGGAGCTGCTACAGGTGCACCTCAGCTTGCCGTGAAAGAAGTTAGTTATCGGTGACAAGATAGATTATTTTATGTATGATAGATGTTATAATGAAGACAGATCTTCAGTTTTGAATGAAATAGATTGGAAATGAAGGAGAGATGCTGCTGGTGCTTGTGCACCTTTAGAACAAATAAAATGAAATGCTATTAAGTTTAGATTTTGTGTGGTGACAGGTTCCTGTAAATGAGAACAGATGTTGCACTGACCTGGAACATGCAGAGTCAGCAGTACATGAATGTGTCTGACAGAGGAAGGTGTGTTACTGTGTATAGGCAGAAATCCAACCTCAGCAGAATGCAAAGTGAGCACCGCTCTACGTATGAAGGTTTTTTTTTTATGTCGTGTTTCCTTGCTGCTAGAAGGTGAATGTAAAATCCAGTTTTGCAAAGACTGACGCTGCATTCATAAAGAAACTATCAAGACAATTAGAGACACTGCATGCAGGAAAATACAATGTATAAAAACATAAATGTATAAAAACATATAAAAAAGACTAATAGTAGGGATTACAATAAATACGATAAGATACAATTAAATCAGAACAAGAACAAAGAATGGGGAAAAAGGCAAAAGAGGAATAAAATAGCAACCAAAAAAATGTATTCAAAAGCTGTAATAAAAATGAATGAATTAATCAGCAACAACAAAAAAGCTATAAAAACGAGATACAACTGACAAAACTGATTGCAGAGATTAAAATACATAACATAATACCAACAATAAAAACAAAAACACTATATGAAATTAAATATTTGTTAATTAAATAAAGGGGAAGATAGTATTAGAATCCAGATCCAGACTGGAGAGGACAATGGTTGGACAAAACCGTACATATGAAGGTGTCACCTCGGCTCTGGTGGGTTTATTTTATTGGATAGCCTTCTATAGATAACACAAAAAGGTCTAGTTTAATTTGTCCAAGGGGGGTCATCTGGATGGGACAATAAAGACTGGGCAGCAGGGGCTGTGTGGGACCAAAGTGCCACCATCTGGTACAAAATGGAAAATCTCTAATTCTCCATGGTTGCGCTTTTTCACTTCGGAAAAATTCTTAATTTCTGCTGAAATATATACAATAAAATAGAATGAAAAAATAATTATAACAACAAAAGGGGCAATAGTTAGGTAAATATTCAAAACTTTTTTGAAAACTATTGGAATAAAATTGAACCTGTTTATGTTAAAATTATGTTTTATAGATAGATAATTCAGTTGCAATAACAGCAAAGATGTAAAAAAAAAAATTCACAAATAATCAGAAAATGTTCTATTTTATTTTGCTGATATGAGTAATATTACAAAGTCTGCAGCAATAATATTTACATTTAATGGCCTGCCATCAATATGAGATGATATCAAAAGCCAATTTAGCTCTCACAAAAGCAAGTAAAATAGGATTTAAAAATGTATTAACTGAGTTTTTCCTGAAACTTTATTAAATTAATTTCAAATAGAATACACAATCGTTTCTATTTACTTGAGAGCACAATAACAATATACGATTTAGGAAAATGTTGACAAACGCACATAAAGATGTAATAGAAAATTCAAACGAACGTATCAGTTATCACAAAAATAGCTATTTAAATATATAATTAATTACTGGTTGCTGGTTCTACTTTTATTTTTATTATAAACTTAATTTAAGGCATACATCCATACAGCGGACCAGTTTTCATTGAGAGGGAGGCGGGACATGTGCTCCACACATGATGACGTTTCATCAATGAGCACCAATCAAATGACCTGATTTACACCAACAGCGTTTTCCGTTTTTAAACCTCGCACATGCGCAGTTCATTTTTAAAATGGCGGCCGTGCAAGGTGGTCTGGTGGAAGAGAAAGACATAAAAACAGAACCATCAAACGATGGCTGTAATAATAATAACACAAACGACGGAAGGCTGCTCTCTACGTCCCCCGGCGCCAGCGCTCCTGCTGGAGGTAACAAACCCGCGGCGGGAGCCCCGGAGGACCAGCAGACGCTGCTGGCAGTCCTGCAGTTCCTCAGAAAGAACAAACTGACCGAGTCCGTCGAAATTTTGCGTCGTGAAGCGGGATTACCGGAGGATTCAGTTGATGTGAATGCGGGGGATTCCTCCGGGGCTGGCTCGGGGAGCGCATCGGGCGGTGCGGACGGGGACAGCGGCGCGGATGCCAGCTCTCTCCTCAGCCGGGTGACCAGCTCAGCCTCCGCTGCGGTCCCGGCGCCAACTAAAGGTCCGGTATCACAACTTGGCTGCTGTCGTTACATTGTGTGAAACGCTGCTGCATGCTTAATCCAGAAGTTTCCCGTTCATGCAACATCACCAACGACCTGGAAGTTTTTCCTCCAGTGATAACCAATAATAACCGATATTCACTGCTGTGCTGTACTTAGGTGCAGCTTAGAAGTACTTGCACTGTGCAATTCAACTTCACAACGCCAATACGGGGAAATATTTACTTTTTACTACACTGCAATTCTTTATGGACTGTAGGGGCTGCAACTATTGTTTTGATTAATTGATTAGATATTTGGTGCATAAAATGTCAGAAAATACAGTCATCAACAGTGATATGACATTAAAAAAAGAGAAAACCAAGTAATTACATGCTGAAAAAGTAACCTTTGCTTGTCATAACAGTGTCAGAAATGTCCAAAGTTCCAAAGTTGAAGTTTTCTTACTGAGTTGGCTAAATTGTCATGCCACCTCTTAACTTTATATGTTGTGCCATGAAGCCATCGTTCTTTACCTAAATGGCACAAGGTAATCTATAACACAGAGGCTGTATGATACTGTTTTATTTTATTCAGCTGTGATGGATGCACATCTCACTCTGGTTTCGTCTGCTGCAGCTGTCGGGGAGGATCAGCCGGATGTGAATGTGGTGCTGTCAGCCTACAGCCAGCAGGGAGACCCGGCGCTGTACCAGGTTTACTACAGCGGCCTGAAGAAGTTCATAGAATCAGTTCTGGACTGTCACCGAGCAGAACTGTCTCAGGTCTTCTACCCGCTGTTTGTGCACATGTATCTGGAACTGGTGTACAACAATCATGAAAGTGAGGCCAAGGCCTTCTTTGAAAAGTGAGTTTCCTTTGCATATTACATATCTTTAACTTTTTAAAATTAGCATTACTTTACAAACATCGCTTTTGTTGCTCTCCGTCACAGGTTCAGTGGTGACCAGGAGTGCTACTACGAAGACGACCTGCGTGTTTTGTCCAGCTTGTCCAAGAGGGAGCACATGAGAGGCAACGAGACCCTGCTGGACTTCCGCACCAGCAAGTTCGTCCTGCGCATCTCTCGGGACTCTTACCAGCTGCTGAAGAGGCACTTGCAGGAACGTCAGAACAACCAGATCTGGAATATCATACAGGAGCACCTCTACATCGACATCTTCGATGGCATGCCACGCAGCAAGAGCCAGATTGATGCCATGTCTGGCAGCCTGGCAGGAGAGGCCAAGAGAGAGGCCAATAAGGCCAAGGTTGGACTCTTACACACACACACATACGTCTAGGGTGACATGTTTAATTTCTTTGTCTTCCCATGCTTTACATACTGTGACGTTTGTCGTTTTATGGTGATTCCATCAGGTTTACTATGGACTGCTGAAGGAGCCAGAAATTGAACTGCCTCTTGATGATGAGGATGAGGAGGCAGAGAACGAAGAGGGTAAACCCAAGAAGAAGAAACCCAAAAAGGACAGCATGGGCTCCAAGAGCAAGAAGCAGGATCCTAATGCACCATCACAGACGAGGTACAAATTATTGACATATATAACTGAGTGTGTCCTGCAGGTCCATTTGTTTCGTCTCGATCACCTGATGTTGTTCAATTAGAGACACATAATTTCAAACTTTTAATTTGAAGAAAATTACTTATGCAAACAATAATGTCAATAATCTTCCATATGATTTATTTATGAATGTTAATAACAAACCTATGTAATCTTTGAACCAGTATTTGCTTTAATGATCATAACTACCAAATAGTCATTCATTTTCAGAAGTTTTACCCTTTAAATGCCAGTTTGTTTACATAATGCAATGTTATTATTTACATAATGTTGATTATAATGAAAAATACACAAATAATTCCTTCCTGTAAACTAAAAGCTACAGGATTTTTTTTCACTCATGCATATATCAATGAGCAGTAACATTGATTTTGATGCATTTTTAATTTCCCATAATAAAACAGCTTTACTCAGGTTGAGTTATTTCATGTGCTTGCCACATAGGTCAAACATGAGAAAATGGCCCAATGTGGTGGAAACCTGAGCCTAATTTGACTTTGTGCTGTAATGGATGTGAGATCAAAGATTGTGGTTTTTAAGGGGTTTCAATGACACTTTTTGGTCCTTAAGGCTCTGAATGTTTGTATTTGTGTTTTGGTTGCTGTTCAGGATTCCTCTCCCAGAACTAAAGGATTCAGACAAGCTAGACAAGATCATGTACATGAAGGAGGCCACGAAGAGGATCCGCCTGGGACCAGACAACCTGCCCTCCATCTGCTTCTACACGTTTCTAAATGCTTACCAGGTAATGCTGGTTCACAAAGCGAGCTGTAGAGAGTGGATGGTGAATAGTAAACTACAGGGGCGGCATTTCTAATTATTTCCCCCCTTCCGCCCTGCAGGGTCTGACTGCCGTGGACTTCACAGATGACTCCAGCCTGATCGCAGGAGGTTTCGCTGACTCCACAGTACGGGTGTGGAGTGTCACACCCAAAAAGCTCCGCAAGGTCAAGTCTGCTGCAGGTACAGGGCGCCACTGACCACTGCCGAAGGACCTGGCTCTGTCTTATTCTCACTTTTTCTAACAGTTACATTTTTCTTGACTCTCTTTGAAGACTTAAATCTGATCGACAAAGAGTCGGACGACGTGCTGGAGAGGATCATGGACGAGAAGACAGCCAGTGAGTCAAAGATCCTCTATGGACACAGCGGCCCTGTGTATGGAATCAGCTTCAGCCCAGACAGGTAGAAATCACCTAACTGTTCATCTTTTGTCATGCTGTGTTTTAAAAAGGCACTTCTTTATGAGAATCCCAACACAACTTGATTGCTGATGACCCTCCCGCTTTCAGAAACTACTTATTGTCAAGCTCAGAAGATGGGACAGTGAGACTGTGGAGCCTTCAAACATTTACTTGTCTGGTGGCTTATAAAGGACACAACTATCCAGTGTGGGACACCCACTTTTCCCCACATGGTTACTACTTTGTGTCTGGGGGACATGACAGAGTTGCCCGGTAAGAACCTGTCCTTCCTGAGGAAAACACAGGGTTGAAGCTCTGCAGGGCCGTCTGCTGACAGTCTTTCATTGTTCTCTGTGTGCTTTCTCTAACAGTCTGTGGGCAACAGATCACTACCAGCCTCTTCGGATGTTTTCTGGTCACCTCGCTGATGTCACTTGCACCCGCTTCCACCCCAACTCTAATTATGTGGCCACAGGGTCTTCTGATCGCACCATCCGGCTCTGGGATGTCCTGAGTGGAAACTGTGTCCGCATCTTCACCGGCCACAAGGTCAGACGAGTCACCAGAATCTGAAGTTTTTTGTTTTTGATTCCCAGAATACTGCAGCACAGAGTATAAGCCAGGCTTTTAACTCTTTATTCCAGGGTCCTATCCATGCGCTGGCGTTTTCCCCAAATGGAAAGTTCTTGGCTTCAGGAGCCACTGATGGCAGAGTTCTTCTGTGGGACATTGGTCATGGGCTGATGATTGGAGAGCTCAAAGGCCACACAGATACCATCTACTCCCTCCGGTTCAGCAGAGACGGAGAGATCCTTGCCTCCGGTGAGTGAACATGCCATGTTCCAAAAAAAGTTCAAAATTAAGGTTGTGATGACATCAGGTATGTCACCTGACCATCAGCTGGACACCAAATTGACATTCTCGCGACATTAAAATATGTCATTACCACAACAAACGTGTTCACTTTTTTACTTAATGTATGCACAGTGTGCATTTAGCATGAAAACAGTTCGTGCTAAATGCACACAGTGCATACATTAAGTAAAAAATTAACTGAATATAACCAAAGCATAACTTAAACTCTGAGAACAATAGCAGTACAAGTTAACCAACTCAAAAATACCTTACCTATTGATTTTAATTCATTTGCATGCACATTTTTTATTGGTGTTTTTGCAGTTAAATTGCAATGACATTGATTCATATGTTCCTAGGCTCAATGGACAACACGGTTCGTCTGTGGGATGCTATGAAAGCATTTGATGACTTGGAGACGGATGATTTTACAGCAGCTACAGGACACATCCATCTACAAGATAACTCTCAGGAGCTTCTGCTGGGCACCTACTTGTCTAAATCCACACCTGTCATACATCTTCATTTCACCCGCAGGAACCTGCTGCTGGCCGCTGGGGCCTACAATCCCTGAGACATTACTAAATTATGAGAAAATAAATTATACAAGCTTGACATGAAGCAAGAGTCTGATCTCCAGGCTGCACAAGTAACTGAAAGGTTTGTGTGGTGTAGTGGGACTAAAACAATACTATTACCAACAGATCACCTCTGGTGTGAATCTAGTGGTGAATGAAGATAATTAGGTAAACAGACCTCTGATTTGGCAACTTTGGGCCACAAATCAGGGTGAACTATTGTTGATATCCCCATGCCATGCCAAGTGCCATTGTTGATTGAGGACTTTTTCTTTAACTTTTTTTTTTTTTAAATCACTGCCATGCTTTGTTCAACAGGTGGCCGACATCTCTGTATCATAGTCTTTTATACTGGTGCACACTGTAAATAAAAACAAACATGTTTTCTATGTCTTGGGCATAAATGTTCTTTATTAACACAGGAAACCAAATGCACATTTTATTACAAGCATGTCCAGCTGCTTTCTCCTCTCCCAGCTGTTGGAAATGAAGGTGAAAATGGACACCTGCAAGGAGACAATAAAGGCTTAACTTAAGAGAATAGAGAAATACTTCACTAAAGTACAGCGCATTTGGATATTATTGGATGGAGAGATGAGTGACACTCACATGATCACTTTGCTGCGACAGCTGCCTGTTTCTTGGGCTTCAATTTGAAGAAAAGGCCAATGGCTAATAGACTGGCATATGTGGCCAAAACACACTAAAGACAAAGTTAAAAAAAAAAAAAAAAAAGGCAGAGACATGATAATTTTAGCCTGTTTGACAGTTTTGCGGCTAAGTGTAAAAATGCAGGTTATTTATAGATACGTTTCACACAACTTACATTCCTCCTTCCGGTGATTGTGTATGCATTGAAGTACTTGGCAAATCCAGTAAACTGGTGCTGGGTTCCGGCGTCATGTCCTCCCATGATGGATTTTTGATGGTCCTAGCAGAAGGAGAATAACGTTGATTGTTAAAAGAATATCTCAATTTGAAATTGACCTCATAAACAGTGATGTTGTCAGTGATGGTGTCAAAAGAACAAATACACTGATGCTTTTTTGTGACTGCACGTTTTACTGATTTGTTCTCAGTTAATTATACATTCAGTAGTAAAAGTACTTCAAACTATCAACAATGTGATTTTCAACTCAAGGAATAATGCTGAAAGCAAGTACAACATAAAAAAAATGGGTAATGCATTATGGATTTCACAATAGAAGTGATTTTATGGTCATTATTCAATTAATTCTCCATTTTATATAATTTTTCAGCTCTGAAGATTGTCATTGAAATGAGTTATGAGTAGTTTAAACGGATCATTTGTTTTATGTGGTGACAGTGGTCATTAACATTTTCAAATTCTTTAAAAATAAAAAAATGGCCCTGTATGTTGCTTGATATTCTTTGGACTATGACAGTAAGGTATGTGTACGTGTGGTCAGATTTATGATTCAATCATGCCTTTGTTCACTGAAGTATATGCCAACTAATTTAGTATAGATTATGCTATTAACCATTATCACAATAACAAATGTGTTAGTATGTGGTTAGTGACTCTTTGTTCAAACACTTTATTTCTCTTTTTGCAGAGAGAGCTGTAGATGTTGTTTATTCGGACTAGTACTGTTTTTGAAATTGAACATTTTTGGATTGCAATAACCTTGTCAGATACTTTATATTACAAAATCCGCAGTTGAAACTGTAAGTAGGCTAGAATATTGGCAGTATTTTTGTAAATTAACATCCTGTTAAGTCATTTTACAATCTTCTATGATAGTAATTTATTACGTATAATTTATAGGCTGTTGGTCACACAAACCAAGAAATTGACTTCAGACGTCACCTTGGGCCCTGCTCAGCTGGTATTATTATGGTTACTGGAAAACCATTAGCAAATAAAAGTCTGATGAAAAAAAATCGCCTGTAATAGTTGAAACTACTCAGAAAATAATTCAATTATTGTATATTGTGTCATGGTTTTGGCAACTCTGTACAGAAAGGAGTTTTGACAGAGGCAGGTTAACGCTATTAATATTATTCAAGAAGCATTTCATTTGGACACATACTGTGCAATAACAACTGTCTAGCAATAGTAATGTGACTATTGACATGACAAGTATAACATAACATTGTGAAACTTCAATGGCAGTTTATTTTTCATGCTAACCTAATACAGCTAGCTTATGTCAAAAAGCTATGCACAAGTTTTAGCGCAATACTTCCGTACAACCCTTTAACTGCCAGATTTACCCACTAAATTAACACTGTGATTGACGAATGCTCTTATAGTGTGCATTTTTATTAAACCTGACTTTCATCAGTTAGTAACTGCATCGCTTGTGTTTAAGCACACTCTGTTCTCCGTTAACATTAGCTTCCAAGGTTAGCCTTCTAGCTAGCTAACCTTAGTCTAATATTCAGACAGCTCATGCTTTTTACATCGTACATTCTCACACAGACATTGACAGACATAATGTGTACTGCTCGGTATTATCAAAACGAACTCGAGTGGGCTAATTATGTTCAAATATTAAATGACTTACCTTTTACACTCGACCCCTGCGCAAACAGAATGAGACAGGTGCCCTTCAGCAGAGGCCGCAATGCTAAACTCAACAGGAAGTCCCGCCTTCTTTGTGCAATCCCAAAGTGCGTTACTATTGGTCCAAAATGCAATCATCAAAAATTCTAACTATTTATTGGCTAATAATGGCATCAATCATTCTTACTCCTCTGTGATTGGAGAAAGATCTAAACGCCCATTTGAGTTTTTCTTCCGGGTTGTGGTCATGGCGTGTTGCTGAACAACATGTGAGTTTCTGCCGGAGATTTAATGCATGAAACAATACTCGCTTAATACTGAAATAATCCTGTTATACATTTTTAATACAAATCAGTTTAGTTTTTAATCCAAACAGGCTCGTTGTCTGCTAGAAAACGCGGTTGGGTTCAGTGCCGTACACCATACAGGTAGCGTTCGCTAATGTTGTCTCGTGTATTTAAAGTTACTTCTTCGTTTGTAGCTGAACTGGTCCTAAGTGATTGTGGTTATATTTTCCAACTGACTGTTTAAGTTATTAAAATGTGCGTGTGAATAATCAAACTGGCTGACGATGCACCCAAGCTCTTGTTAATATGCATCTGTAGCCATGTCTGAAATATACAAACGGTAATTGAGATACACGAGAGGCACAAACAGGAATTAATGCGAAGCTACATCTTTTCATCGCTGTGAATCTAATTGTATATCATAAGCAGACTGGAAGTTTTGAAGTGATTTAGTTATAAACGGTGTCTGTGTCTTTTTCAGACATTAGAACCAACATCAAACATGGCATCAGCTGAGGAGGATTTCCCTCGAGGAGGGACGGCAAAGAAGCCCACCGAGAGTAAAATAGTGGTGCAGCGAACAGAGGTGGACAACTTGTTCCAGGTAGAGTTCCATTTTGTTATTTTTCTGTCCATACTTCTATTAAAATACTTTACATGCCTGTACAAATCCACAAAGCTGACAAAGCTTCCTGGAACTATGTTTTTATGGTTCTCCAGAGAAATATCTCAATGTAGTTTTCTTATATGTTGCAGTCAAAAGAAAAAACAGAAACTAAGAAAAGGAAGGGGGTGGTCAAAGATGATAGCAAGAAGCTCAAAAAGCCAAAGACAGGAAAAGGAGAAGGTCTCACACTGAATGCAGCAGCCAAGTGTGTGGAGATTCTACATATGAAGGTAAACATTCTTCCAGATCTAATGTATTATATGTTACGTGGGTCCATTTTCTCAGTTAAAATTATTTATATTGAATGAAATATTTAAAAACATTGGGTCATCTACATCTATGGGTGTTCTCTCCATTTCTAGAATGTGAAGGAGGGCACCCTGATGCTGGGCTGTGTGAAAGAGGTAACAGACTTTGAGGTGATGGTCGGCCTGCCTTGTGGCATGCAAGGTTTCCTGAGCATCAAGAACATCAGCGACTCGTACACCAAACTGCTCAGCGAGCAACTGGAGTCAGCTGACACAGAGGTAGGCCTGCAGATTTGATTTTAGCACACTTATGATGCTAAAGGCATGTTAAGGAGGACCATTTTCTCTGTAATACCCAGTCACATTGTCTTTATATCATTGCTAAATTTCTAAAAAAAAAAAAAAAAAAAAAAAGGTGGGTTTAGTTTTCATTATTGTCTTCATATTGAAGGACTTTTGTGAGCTCTGCGTTGCTAGTTTTATAGGATCAGTGGTGTCTAGAATTGGATAGTTACTAACAGTAGACTAATGACCATAATACAAACAGTTACATTTTATTCTGTGATTATGTCACACATTTAAAAAAAATGATAACTGCTTTACTTTTTTGTTGAAATTAGATTAGATTTCCTAGATAGCCTCACAATGGGGAAATTTTCACTGTGTAGTGATTGTTAACAGTTTGCTTATATTACCTACAGGATGTTTTGTGATTTCCAAGAGGGTTATCTTTTATTTTCCCAGGAATACTGCTCCCTGCCTCACCTTTTCTACCCTGGCATGTTGTTCAAGTGTGTGGTCGCCAAGTTAGATGTGGCTAAAGGAGGCTCTCTGAGCATCCAACTGTCAATCGATCCAAAACTGGTCAACAAGGCTCTCACTTCAAGCTCTCTGAAAGCTGGCATGGTGAGTTTTAAATATTATTATTTGTTAAGATTTAGCTTCTTTTACTCTAACAATTTAATGTAATTTTCTCTGTGAAAACTCAGGCCCTGAGTGGATGTGTGGACAGTGTGGAGGATCATGGCTACATAGTTGACATTGGCCTCAGTGGAAGCAAAGCTTTCCTGCCCAGGACAGCAGTAAAGGCTGGAAACATTGACTCAGAAGGTTTGACAAAGCATTAGAGATTGTCTGTCAGTTATTGAGGAAATAATACATTTGTTTAATAATGTAATAGATTGAGAAGTGTCAGTACATCTCTAAAGCATTTGTTGGTTCTCTTGTGTCCAGAGCTCAAAGTGGGTCAGTACGTGACTTGTCAAGTGGAAGAAGTAAAGAACGATGGGCGCGTGGTTCGTCTTTCTGTCAGCCCCCCAACAGCCCAGGCCTGTGCCGAAGCCGAGCAGGGCTGGAACCTCACTAACCTGCAGCCTGGACTTCTGGTCAAAGCTACCATCAAAAAGGTAGAGACACTGCAAATTAATACAGGGAAATGCTGTGGCAGCCTAAAACTGCTTTATGTCTATTTGATCCAGTGATAAATATAAAACTTCCCTTACAGGTTGTTTCATTTGAATAAAGTCGACATGTTTGTGTTGTAGGTGACCAAACATGGTCTGATTCTGGACTTCCTGTCCTCCTTCAGTGGCCAGGTAGACTTTCTCCACATGGAGCCAGAACAGAAATCCAGCTACACTGAAGGAGCCGAGGTAAGACTGACCTGGATGCTTTTAACCTTTTCAAGAAATCATTAGTGTCTGTCTCTGTTACCGGTTTTTAGGATCTGGTCCTTCTAATTGATATTCTAGTTGGAAATAAACCATATTAACCTTTGTGCCTGGCTTACAAAAAGTTGCTCTGAGTTGCTGAGAACACAAAAACTGTCAGTGTAAAAAAAAAAAACAAAAAAAAAAACTGGCTTACAGTTATGTATAAGTTTTGGTTTCCACTTTCAATGAGCGTAACCTACAAGCCAATAAAAATTCCTGAATTTTAATTAATCTACTGAATGGTGTCCCTTTTATTGCCTGTTTTGTTTACATACCAGGGCTTTAGATCCAAAAGTCTAATGTAATAATAGGATGAAGTGTATTATACTGAAATTGTGTTTTGATTGGGCATCAGTGGGAGATTTTTGTCTTAAAGAGTATAAACATATTTTAAGTTAACTGTTTATTTTACACTCATTATGGCAGCTGGGGTTAAAATGTTTCTTAAAAGAAAAAATAAACTCTAAATATAAAACTCCATTGACCAAAATATATGCAATATGCTTAAACACAGTAAAAATCACCTAAAAATGGCTAAAATGTCCCCCGCTATGCACAGGTATGAAAACACACATCGGTTACTGATTTTCTGTGTGCCTTTTATTGGAGTATAATCCTGTTTGTTTGGACCCAGGTGCGAGCCTGTGTGCTGTATGTGGAGCCGTCCACCAAACTGGTGGGCCTGAGTCTGCGCAGCTACCTCGTTCAGCCCGGGAGCAGACTCGACCCGTTTCCTGTCGGAGGCGACCGCATCGGTGAGGTGGTGAAGAGCTGCAGGATGACCGCCATGCACCACATGTCTGGAGCCATGCTGGAGCTGCCAGACAAAACCCTGGCCTTCGTACATGTGAGTCGGTGATGCTGCAAAGAGTTAAACCCGCTTTGACTGTTAAGATGATTCGATGCTGTCTGTGAATATTCTGCCCACTCAGCAGTGGACTAATAACCCACACGTCTCCTTCCTGACAGAGGAACCACCTGAAGGAGTCTAGTGAGCCGTTTAATGAGAACAGAGTGCTGGCCATGAGTGAGCACACCTGCCGGATCCTGGACTTCAGCTCCATGGAGCAAATTCATTTTGTCAGTCTGCGAAAGTACGTGCCACCTCATTCGTGTGTCTTTTTTCTGAATAATTATGCTCATCAGTCTTGAAATTTCTCTTCTTTTCTGATGAATTGACAACCTTCTTTGTGTTATTTCAGGAGTGTGATTGACAAGCCTTTTTTTAGATACCATGATCTTCATGCTGGTCAGATTGTAGAGGTAAGAATAAAGCAATCCCACCAATCTAACAACCCTCTGGTAACTTAGATTTAGCTTTGTGTTCAATCTGTTAAGGCAATTCAAGCATCTTTCCACAACTCTCTGAACCCTAAAAATCACTTCTTTCTGTGCAATGAGGTGACACCTAACACTACAGATTTATTCAATTGTGTTTCTCCCACTTGTCTCATCTTCCAGGGGACAGTGTCACTCCTGCTCAGTCAAGGCATGGTGGTGCATCTGTCTGACCACATTAAAGGCCTGGTGCCCCGGACGCACCTGTCTGATATCGTCCTCAAGAACCCAGAGAAGAAGTACACCGAGGGCATGAAGATCAAATGTCGGGTCAGTCGAGAAATGAAATCCTCATGTAGCATGCAGGTTGAGCTGTCTGGCAGATTTATGAATATTTTTTTTTTTAATTTGTTGAATTCCCCTGTGTTTGTGTGTGAATGTGTTCCTGTAGGTGCTGTCAGTGGATGCTGAGAACAAGAAGCTGTACCTGAGCAGAAAGAAGGCTTTGGTGGACAGCTCCCTGCCCCTGTTCCTCAGCTATAACGACGCCCGTCCTGGCCGCGTGTCCCACGGCTTCATCGTCTGCATCAAAGACTTCGGCTGCATCATTCGTTTCTACAACAACGTCAAGGGTCTGGTGCCACTCAGCGAGCTCAGCTCTGAGCCCATCACCAACCCAGCAGAGGTCTTCTACGTGGGGCAGGTGAGGAGATCCAACAGTGTGGACACATATCTTTATTTATTTGTCTTTTTCCAAGATGTTTAGGATTATTGTGAAGCAGCCTTTTACTTAAAACCATCTGTTTGTTTATTGATGATTATCCAGGTGTTAAAGGCTAAAGTGCTTCACTGTGACCCAGAAAAGACGAAGATGGTGCTGTCATTTAAGGCAGCCGTGGAGGGAGACACAGCGGAAGCTGCCATGCCACATTTTGACTGTGAGGTGGGAAAGGTAAGTTACAGACGTCCTTCCTCTTGTTTTTTTTGTGATGCTTGAAAAGACTGTAAATGAACTACTTGATTACACTAAGCATATCATTTCACAGCATTTGTAGGAATGATTTGTTCTTCGCCTGGTGCTGGTGGTTGATCATTGTGACTTTGATCACTGTCAGCAATTTCAACTGTACATTTCAATTTACAACATTTTTACCCTACGTTCATGTATTTTTGTGATTTTAGAGGCTGGAGGCCAAGGTGCTGAAAAAGTTAGACAGTGGACTAGAGGTATCCATCCTCCCTGATGAGATCCGTGCCATACTACCCACAATGCACCTCTCTGATCACATGTCCAACTGTCCTCTGCTGTGGGAGAGCCTGCAGGAGGGGGACAACATCTCAAACCTCATCTGTGTCGGCAGGAACAAACAAATAATTGTATCCTTTCAAAAAGTCTGAATATGTTGTGTGATCACAACTGACGAGTTTAGCTTAACCTAAACCTGCTGTCATTCATTCTTTACAGTATGATTTTTTTTTATGTCCTTTAATATTTATCAGGGAGTACTTTACTAATTATTGAAAGCAGGAAAGGTGTTTTCCTTAGCTGCTCCCCTGTTAAAGAACCTCACCAAGAAGCCTACAGTGAGATGGTCACTGGATGAAGGAGTTGTTGCCAAGGACTTCTCTGAAATCACAGTCGGAATGCAGCTGATTGGCTGGATCAAGAACATCATGTCGTACGGCGTCTTTGTAGAGTTCCCAAACGGCCTTGTTGGCCTGGCACCCAAGTCGGTGAGTAGAGGGCTTTTCTTTCCCTTTTTTTTAATTTTTGTTTAAAATCTTCTTAACTGAAACCCACTGCAAACCACACATTCTTCCTCTACTTTTCTATTCTTTTGTTTGTAGGCCATGTCCCACAAGTTCATCAGAGATACAGCAGAGGCCTTCCAGCTGGGCCAGACAGTGATTGCTAAAGTGACCAACCTGGATGAGGAAAAGCGGCGTTTCCTGGTCACACTGAAGACCTCGGAGGTCATATCTGCAGAGAGCGACGCCCAAACCAGACTCATTAATGGACTGCAGGAGAGGAGAGCTGTGAATGAAATGCTAGCTACGAGAGGTATAATTGTAAAGGTCTTTCATTCGTCATTTCAGATTTCTCTTCAGTGCCTAACCTCCGATTATTTCGATTGTTCTTCCCAGATAACAGCGATCTCTACCAGCAGCTGGCTGCTCTGTCTGTTGGTGAGAAGCTGAAGCTGACTGTAGATACCGTGAAGGAGAGCGGCGCCACCTTTAAATCTGATGATGTGGCCGGTGCCACCATAACGGCCACCAAGCATCATGTTATGGGTATGTGTTTAATCAGAATATCTTGACGTGAATAATGGTATCAAATATTTGGGGGTATCTCATTGCATGAACCAAAATAATGTGGTAGAGAATGCTAATAATTTAGAAAACAAATCATGAATGGAATCAGAATTTTCATTTACCATGAAGAGTCACCCGTGTGACAATGTGTAAAATGGGTGGTTTGCTTCTTTAACCCTCATCTATGAGCCATGGAGCGAGGGAGCTCCATGAAGTGCCTGCACTGTAGGAAGTAATTATTGTCATCTGCCACATGTTACATTGTCACTTTAAGCATATCATCTGTTTATCTTTTTTTTCAGGTTTTAAGTTGACACCTGGACAGAAAGTTACTGCAGTTGTCCTCCATGCTGACATCCTGTCAACATGTGTCCATGTGTCCATTCTTTCCAAGCTGGTGGCAAAGAAAAAATCAGTGAGTTTTACGTCTCTTAATCCTATTTTGGTGTTTCAAAGCAACGACTGAACATGTATTTAGCGACATCACTTTAGATCGCTTATATACTATATGTTCTTATAGATTTTAATTATTAGAATTCCATGGCATTGATTTGTAATTTTGTGTGTTTTCATTTTTTACAGTTAGATGAAGGAACAAAGTACACCTCAATAGTACAGCATGTCGACAAGGACTTTGCTGTCATCTCATTGGACGATACAGCCCAACTGACTGTGATCCAAACCAGCAACCACCTGAACGAGGTCTTCCTGTCCGATTCAGAGAAGCTCAAGGCGGGGATGACTCTGGCTGTCGACGTTATTGAACCCAGCTGCGAGGAACTGCAGGGGCTCCCTCTGGTGTCATGGACGCGCAGTGGCCCAAATCGAAAGGGCACAACTTCAGAAAACCAGACGGGCTCTAAGGGCCACCGCTTCGGTGACATCGTGCAGGGTAAAGTGCGGACAGTGAAGCCCACCTCCATTCAGATCACTCTAGAAGATGGAAGCACCGGCAGCGTGCACGTGTCTGAGGTGATGGAGCTGGCAGAAATTTGTCAGGGTACCTTCCCCACGTCCAAGGTTACAGTTGGGAGCACCGTCACTGCCAGGGTCATTGGAGGGCGAGAGGCCTCCAGTCACAGGTAAAGACTGCTGCTACAGGGGCTTATTTTACAGGCTGGTATCATAAACCTTGTAAAAGAAGTGGACGTAGCCTCAGTTTATGAAAATAGAAACCTCCAGAAAAAAGGCCGCAAACCAGTGGCTGACTTCACGGTTACTTCTCCACTTCTTTTATACAGTCTGTGGTTAATGGACATCCATATTGCACTTTAATACTTTTGTCATGTTGTGTTTATTCAATTCGTAATCATAAAACTTAAAAAAAAAAGTGCAAAGATGAATGTTTTTTTTAGTTCTATTATTTGTTAAATGATATTGATATTGATATTGAAAAAATAATCCAAATTGTTTCATTTCAGATTCCTCCCCATCTCGCATCCCAACTTCACACACACCATTCCTGAGTTAACTCTTATACCCAGGTAATTGTATAGTACAGTTCACTTTACTCTCTAATTGTATATTTATATATATATTTTTTTAAGATTTATGATATAACCAGTTATCAAAAAGGAATATCATGATAATGTGAACCTATGGTGGTTTATGGCTGTTAATATTTTATGTTAGGATGTGTAATTTTATTTGTGCTCATCCTTCTCCAACACATGTTGTGTGTTTCTGTTTCTTTCACTCTCTGTAGCAAAGTGGATAAGAGTAAAGACTTAAAAGCAGTTAAAGCAGAAGAAAAACTGAACAGCTATAAGGTTGGGGATGAAATAGCATGCTTTGTATCAAAGGTAAGTTCAGATAATAATAGTGGCTTGCTTACTATCTTACTATTGATTATAGGTTGACAAATCTAAATGAAAGAAGAAAAAAAAACTTAAACGCGTTTCACTGTGGTCTTGTTTCTGCCTCCAGTATCATCCAGACAAAAAGTTCTTAGAGGTAACCATTGATCCGAGTATTACTGGGACAGTAGAACTGCTGGCCATGATCACAGAGCCAAAAGTAAGTTCAACGTGTTTCACATGTTTTGAGGATGTGTTCAGTCACTTATAACAGTGTAATGTTATCACAGCTTTAGAGATAATCAGAAGTATATGACTATATCAAAGTCAGTTGTGAAATTGTCGACTGTGCTTATTTTTAGGATGCCAGCCACCCAGAGAAACTGTATAAACTGGGCCAAGCAGTCTATGCCAAAGTGGTGGAGGTGAAACCTCAACGTCTTGTGCTGTCACTCACAGGTAGAGGAAGCTCAGACTGTATCAGATCATCTTTTCTACTGTATTTTTTCCCTCTGATTTGTTGACATATGCAAAGGGATAAACAATTTATTTGATTCTGGGTTTTTGTTTGTTTTCCAGGTGTCTCTAAACTGGAGCAAGGCCGTGTTTCTTTGGGGATAGTCACGAATATTCAGCCACAAGTTGGCCTCCTGGTCAAGCTCCCCTTTGGTGGCATGGGGGCTGTCGCTGTCACTGACTTGGCTGATGCCTACAAGTCAAACCCGCTGAACGGGTACAGCAAGGATCAGATGCTCAGGTTAGTAGAAGCAGCGGCCGTCTTTAGCTGAAATGCCTTTTCATGTAAACTGCAGAGTAAGACATTTTCCAGAGTTTGTAATGGAAATAAAACACCACAAGGCCAAAACCTAGAATGTACTTTTGTAACCTTCTACTCCAAAAAAAACTTTGAGAAGGATAAAAGTGGACCCAGATGTTAACGGATTTGAGACATCAGTAGTTACAATATGGAAAACTGTGACCTTGAAACACAGATATTTTGTTATCGTTTCAGCCCATGGTTGTCTGAAAGTTAACATTTAATATACTATTATATTGTAGTTGGCTGTTAACAAGCCAATGTTAACTATATGTTAGCAAGCTAATGTTAGCTAGTTTCCACTTTTGTTTTCTTAAAAGATCAGTTGTTTGTTTCGTCTCATTTAAAAAAAACTTGATTAAAATGTTAAAGTTCTAGGTTCTTAACTTGCACGTTAGTTTGTTTTTCCCCTGTCTAGTGTGTTTGGTCTGAGTATGGCGCCTGGTGTTTTACCCTTTTATAGTGTGTTTTCAACTCATGAAAGTTAATTTTGACATTTTGCCCCAAAAGAGTCCACCAACCAGTGCATGGAGTTGCAGCAGCTACATCCACCCATACAGTCTTGGGTTTCTTTAAGTGTAGATTTGAAGGTTATGTTTTTTCCTCCTTTTTGTTTCCAGTTGTTTCCTTCTTGGAGCTGAAAAGGGCAAGTGGCAATTGTCTCTACGTCCATCCAGGTATGAGCTACCTTTGCTGGATTTGTGAGTTGTTGTAGAAAATGCAAACATATATCCTTTTACAACACATGGGTGACTTTAAGTTTCTCTTCCAGGTTGAACCCTCAGCAGGCCAAGCCAGTGAAAGACCCAGAGATACTGTCGATAGAGCAACTGCAGGAAGGCCAGATCATCAGAGGATACGTCAAGTCTGTGGGAGAACACGGAGTCTTCTTTAGGTAAGTATTTTTACATTTCTTTGGGATCAGACTGGATGGGCTGTACATTCATATTTAAATTCCATATGGCAAAACAAACTTCTAAAAATGACGTGGTTAATGTTACCTGGATAATTTTGGTTATTTCAGATGTTATTGTCTGCCTTATTCAATATGTTGTTCTTCCAGGTTGTCAGGTAGCATCACAGGAAGAGCCCAACTTCAGCTGTCCACCAAGTACTTTGTCAGCGACCACAAAGTCCTCTCTAAGCACCTGACCCCCAACACGCTGCTCACGACCAAGATCATCAGGTAGAAATTCACACCCACTTCACTTTTACGGCTTTGTTTGAAAACAAAATAAGCACAGAAAATGGTCCTCATATTGGACATCAGAAATCGATTTGTCTCTGAGTCTGGAAGAATCTGTTGCCATCAGGCTGGTGGTGTCTTTACATATCTGGCCCTGTGTAGCTTTGGGTAACAGCCATGTTTAGAGTCAGTGCTGTCAATGCGTCATTTTAAACAGCATTTCTTTCTATTCTTGTCTTCAGTATTGACAAAGAGGAGGAGCTGGTCAACCTCTCTCTGCTCCCGGTGGACACAGGGAAGTCAGACGTCCTTCCAGAGTCTCTGGGTCTGCCGCTGCGTCTGACCGGAGAGGAGAAGAAGGCACATGACCTGAAGATGAAGAGAAAACGTGCAGCTTCTGAGAGCGAACAGGTAACAAAGGATCAATCAAAGAATCAAGTCGAAATCAAAAATACTTCATTAAATCCCAAAGGGGAAATATAGTCTAATCTAGCTCTGTAGTCGTACAGCCTGATGGCTGTATAAATCTCTCTGTCACTACTCAGCCTGTCAGGTTTACTGTAAGTGAACAGCACCAAACCATTTCCACGTAGATCAGATTCAGTTATCGCTCATTCATGACCCTTTGGTCGGACAGTAATAAATGCATTGATGTTGGCCTCAGGTTAAATCTTTTTTGCATGCTGTGTAGCTCCAGCTGCAGCCAGGTGATCAGTGTGCGGCTTATGTATGGAAGCCAGTGTCAGCAAATAATTAAAAAGAAAAATAAAGTGCAAACTCAGATCCTTGTCATTATTATCGTAAACTTTAAAATTGTACTATCTGAAAATAATGAGACAATTTCTAATCATCTCGATATATTTAAAACATCTTTTTAGGTATTAAATTCATTAAGTAATTTTGCAGTATTCTAGTTATTATTTGAAGTATAAAGTGATTATTTTGACATATTAGGCTGCCATACGTAGGTCTATGTTTTGTTATTCGTGATACAATTTTGATTTCATTTTTCCAGAAACCAGCAGAGTCCCCAGTCCCAAAAAAGAAGAAGAAAACAAAGAAATCAAAGAGCGATGGCAACGACAGCGGAGTGGAGGTGTACTTCAGAGAAGAGGAGGATAAGGCAGATGAAGAGCCCGCATCTAATTCAGTGACAGTAAGTGAACATACCGCTGCTCTGTATTTGATTCAGTAATGTTATCCAGAACATGAAAAATGCATTTCTCCTTCCTCTGTCTCAGCCGGGGACACACAGCTCAGCGGCTCCATCCAGACTGCAGGTGGCAGCAGGTTTCTCCTGGGATGTGGGACTGAGCTCCCTGAAGCCTGCCTCAGCAGTACAGGAGGAGGGCTCCAGTGATGAGGAGGACCAGGATGGAAGCAACAAGGTGAGCTGAGCACAGATATGCACCAATAATCATAGGGATGCAACTTTGTGTCATTGTTTCTGTGTGTGTCGCTGAAAAATTACCATTTTAAGTTTTCCATCCTGTCTTTGACCACACAGCCACAGAAGAAATCTCGTCACGAGCTGGAGCAGGAGAAGAAGGCAGCAGAGAAGGCCCTGGTGCAGCGGGAGGCTGAGCTGATGGATCCCAGCCTGCGGCCTCAGGATGCCGCCGCCTTTGAGCGCCTGCTTCTGGCTTCATCCAACAGCTCGCTGCTGTGGCTCCAGTACATGGCTCACCATCTACAGGCCACCCAGATCGAGCAGGCCCGCGCTGTGGCCGAGAGGGCCCTGAAGACCATCTCCTTCAGGTGGCTGCATTATAGAAAACTATAGTTTAATCAGTCCTGTGAGCATAAAGCAGTTTATGGGCATTTTGTTGTTCTAGAATAATTTACTCACTCTATATTTATACAGCATTTTTCCAAGAGTCCAAAAGTGTAACCAGTATTCTTGGGAAAATTAGTGATCCAGAGCTGTTTATATTGAACTATAGACATTTGAACAACCTCTACTTTGAACTTTCCATTTTGGCTTAATTTTTGTCATGTGACTTTTGGTCTAAGTGGAGTCATGACTGGCTTCCAAGCTGCACTGAGGAGCACAGAAATAATTAATGAATTAATTAAATCATCCGAAATTTTTAAAACGTGACTAAGAATGAAGTGATTTCAATGAATGCATTTGAAACATCAGTTATTTTTCCTGACAAAAGCACATTGTCACATGATTCATTCAAGAACCATCACAAATTTGAAAATCGGATATTACCACCCAGAGCAATGAGCACGTTCAGAGAGGGTTATATTGCACATTTATTTCTACACAAGTTTCAACCAGTTGCAAATTGACAATATAAACAAATCTGTTGAAATGAGAAAAAGGTTTTACATTGTCTAACTACATGTTTGTGTTCTGTGTTTTTGTGAAAGGGAAGAGCAGGAGAAACTGAATGTGTGGGTGGCCCTGCTGAACCTGGAGAACATGTATGGCACAGAGGAGAGCCTGAAGAAGGTGTTTGAGCGGGCTCTGCAGTTCTGCGAGCCCATGCTTGTGTACCAGCAGCTGGCTGACATCTACACAAAGTCTGACAAGACCAAGGTACAGACCCAGCTGAACTCTCTTCAGTTAATACATTATGTCCATTTGATTAGACTGAATCTAGGATGTGTTCTGTAGCCACCATCATCTGAATTTCCCTCTTTATGTGTGTGTGTGTTATCTGCCCGTTCCAGGAGGCAGAGGGCCTGTATAAGTCGATGGTGAAGCGTTTCCGTCAGAACAGGGCAGTGTGGCTGAGCTACGGGACCTTCCTGCTCCAGCAGGGGCAGAGTGATGCTGCCAGTGCTCTCCTGCAGAGGGCGCTGAAGAGTCTGCCCTCCAAAGAAAGTAAGAGGGCTTGTAAGAACTCTGAACACTTGGGGCACTAATTAAACAGTCTATAGTGAATGGCACGAGTCCATTCAGGATGTGTCCAACTTTTGTTTGTTGAATCTGGTCACAAAGAAAGGCGCAAGGTTTAATTTGGTCTCTTCATTAATTATAGGTGTTGTGGCCATAATGTGATTTTAAACCAGTCTGAGTGTCAACTCCACTTTAATTTGCCCTTTAAATGGCAGAAAAGAATAATGGGCCATTGACTTTAGACCAGGTTTTGGTTAGTCAATATCAATGACCTTACCACACCTCATGTTAAGGCCAGCACACTTGCAGGTGCACATGTGGGTGCTAGTTATACAATTGTTGAGATTGAAAATTCCAACTAGGTCACACTGAAATGATCGATTACACAAAGGGCCAGGTGAGAATCATAATGTTACAAAACATTTGTTTGAAACTCAAGTTCTTATGTGTATCTGTTGCAGTCCATGGCATAGTGGTGTCTGTCTCTCTCTCGCTCTGTCTGTCTGTCTGTCTGTCTG
>JAOWBC010001255.1:16183913-16200887 GCA_028566105.1 Hypoplectrus providencianus | reverse complement strand
TATTTGGGGAGTTGTTTCAAAATGTGACAGTGAGTCCTTGAATTATGTCAAATCAACACCACAAAAGAATTTGTTTTGACAATCCAGCATTATGCAATAGCAACTCATTTTGGGAAAAACACTTACTTGCTTTCTTGCTGCAGGTACAGTAATAAATTGCATAAATACCAATAATAAATAAGTATATAAATCCTGCAATATATTATGCAGTAGATGTCTAATTAATTATATGAGTCAACATAGTTTGCTTAATCTTTAATGTGATATGTTTTTTTTTTTCATATATGTGCCTTTTTTACTATTACTAGAAGATTTCTGTCATAATTAAGTTCCCTGAAATAGATAAATTTAGAATTATGAAGTAAAAGCCACTGAAATTAATAAATATGAAATTAAAGTCTCATGAAATAAATAGAATCCCATTAGTTGTCAGTTTTAAAATAAAGACTTGCGTTGTTTTATTCATGATTAATTTCGAAGCAATATTCATTTCACAGGCGTATTTATTCATTTAATATCGACTGAGATGGCTTTTCTCTACAACTATAAAGTGTTTAAGGCAGGCTATTGCTTGCAGCTAGCTGATTTAGCATTCTTAGTGCTATAGAGGGAAATCCGTCCAGCTCTGTTTAAAACCAGGGAAAAATACACTGCTCAGTGCCGGACTATTTCTTGGCTGGGCGCAGTAACTTCCTGGAGTCCCCTTATTTCAGCGGAAGGCACCCAGCGGAGGCGTCAGGTATGCTAGCGTGCTACTAGTATTTTTAAGCTTAAGTGGACATAGAGTTTCATGTCTGCCTCGTTGCTTCATATTCTCCATCAGAAAGGGAGTAAGTGTGTTTCTTCCGCTGTGTACGTATAATTTCCAGTGTAACAACACTCACTTCTTGTGAAATGCATGTGAGCATGGGCACACTCCCAGTTCATCTCTGGTCCTGAATTCTTCCAGACACACTGCACAGGTTTGCTACAGGAACAGAAATAGCATCAATGTTAGTTTATGTGTGAACCTGTTTATTTAACATAGAGCCTGTATCCCATCATAGCTAAGATCAGTGCCATTTGTAAATGAGGTACATTTAATGTGACCTAGATTTAGAGCACAACACAAGTATAAGCTTCTGTTGTGGGGAAATAAAATGCTTTTACTTTAACTATGTTTCCTAGTAACAGGACTATTCCATCCATGTACATAAGCAGACATTTGATATTGAATTGAAAACAAAAATGACCCCGAACTAGAGCTGCCTTAGAGAGAAAACCCTCAGAAAGAACTTGGGAAAGCAATCTTTTCAGCAATCACAAGAGACAGAGAAGAGATCTTTTTATAATGCATTTTGAATGAGCGCAGTTATTCCTGGAGTCCCAAATTCTGCTACAAGCAGAGAGCCAAGCAGCCACTCTGACATTTCTCAAATGGCTGCATTTGAGATACAAGATATTTTCAGGACATCTCCTCTGAGTGTGTGCAGCATGTTAATTACATTTGAGAGGAGAAATTGATTTAGTTAACCAACTGAACCATCCCAGCTCATAATGGGTCATCTGAGCTGGCACGGACACAGTGTGGTTAACATGAAATGTGTTCAGCTGCTGGGTTACAACATATATGTTTAGCATTCATGATATATATTAGCTTGTTTAAAAAGAAAAACTTACTCCTAGAAGGCTCAGTTTCTTGCTCGCTCCCTTCAGCACCACCTGCAGTTGGAAAATGCAGAAGGAGATGAGTATTGTGTCATGTGAAGGATGTGTCAGCACTATTATGTTGGCAGAAAATCTATGGTGCAAAACAAACACTTCAGATGACTTCAATGTCCTGATATTACTGGATTTAAATTACCTACAACAGTGGCATGCACTCTTTTATTTGTTGCATAGTTTATACAAAAGATCATTATGTATACTTATAATACAGACAACTGCAGCTGGAGTTTAACCTTCCCCTAGGCTGAAAACATTGCCACCAGCTGTCCCCACGCCATACTGTGACACCCTGCTACCTGCTCAACATATCAACCCCCTGCACACTGCAGCTAAATGAACTGTTTTGAGTCATAGTGCAGGTAAGGACACACAGATGAAGTCAAGGTCATCTATAACTGGTGGTTTGACATCATGCTGTGAAATACAATCGTGGTATTTATAACCTGACTCAGAAGCTTGGGTTACATGTTCACCTATGCTGAAATGTATTGCAGTGACATACCTCATTGTAGCTGAACTGCTCCCTTGTCCCTTGTTGTTTCAACCTGGAAGAGGCAGAGAGAACAACATCTGTATGGTACAAGTGATCGCCATAACTGGGGTGTCGACAAGGTGTGTGAATAAATGTAATGCTGCATTTTCACTGCACAGCTCTTCTCAATGCGCTCTATTTTGATCCGACAAAAGGTGTGAATCATGACTGGTCCTTTTCATGGTACCGGCTCGGTCGAGGTTTCAAGCAAACTGAGTTAACCACAGAAGTCAGAGTTAAAACACTGCAGACCACTGATTGGTCAGAAAGATTTGTCAGTGATCCTGTGTTTGTTGTCATAAGCCATGCCAATGCCAGTACCACACACTTCTTTTATTCACTCTACACAGATTTAAAAAAAAAAATCAGCTTGTGTAACTCTGCCATACAGTACGTACACTATGCCATATATACTGTTTTGATGCGGTTAACAGGATTCAGCAAACATCGTGTTAAAGATGTCATGGCAGTTTCACGTGGTGTCGCTATGGTAATCAGCTGAGATTCCTCAGCACAGAGGGGGTACTATCGGTGGAGAGCAAGAAAAAAAAAGAAGAAAAGTCCTGCTGACAGTCCAGTTTTTTTCACCCCATTTCTCAAAACTCCTTCTTATGTTAACTTAAGTGGAAAACCAAAACCAGGATGATTTTATGGCTATATAAATGGATCAGTCTCCTTTCCCTGACGAAGGTTACAATAACTTTAATAAGAGTACTTTAAATTTTTTTACATGTATGATACATTTTTTTGGCCACATGGGGGCAACACAACTAGATGTTAATACCATATGTATTTTCGTAAACAGTTCCTCGTGCACGGCCAGTCAGCATGGAGCAGCATAAGCATTAATTTGGAGTGTTTGTTTCCACCTTGTATTTGAAAGCAGGAATCACTGTGCTTGTTCCTCTTGTTTTGGTCTAGTTAGCTAGTCAGCTAGTTTGTTGCTAACTTCACTTCACTTCAGCAGGTTTGGTACTGGGCAGGAAGCTTAAAGTGTGTTTTTGAATGTTTAATTTAAAGCTTCTGCCTGCAAATACAAACCATTACAGACACCTGGTTGAATTTTCAGTCTTAGAGAAAGCTTTTCTTCTTTGTGCATAGATACATAAATAAGAGCACACCTATGTTGTGTCTTATCATTCAAACATTTAGATGGTCTATAGGCAGCTTCTTTTGCAGCTCTGCAGGGCCCCAATCCATAAATCTGCATCATGATTGCTGTTGTCATCATATATCTTATTACCAGGCTAGTTTATAATTAATTTTAACTTGCTGTGGCACACTGTATTGCATTGCTTTTAAAGCTGCCTGTAGCTCTCTAGCCGGTATGCCCTATTGCTCTAATATCACTTCTTCTTGTACTTTCTGCTGTTTCCCACATTTCTCATGCACTTTCCACACTTCCTCTCCAGATTTTTTCACAGTCTTCCAGTCAATCTTCCTCTCAATCACCCCCTACCTACCTGAAAAGATAGCAGCAGAAGATGAGGCTGAGCATGAAGACGAAGAGGCCGATGCCCAGCACAATGACATACACATTGAGCGGGAGGTGATAGATGTCAGACGTCATGCTGCAGTAGTGTTCAGAGCGCTGAGAACCCAAACCACACAGGCATCCTGACAGGAAGAGATTGCAGAAACAGGTTACGCATTTAACACACATTTGACAGTTGCTTAGTAGGACTGAGAGTCCACTGTGTTAGTTCAAATGCATGTTCGCTTAAAAACAACAAATGAGGAAAAAAAAAAATCACTTGTGACCAACTGAAAGTGTGTGGGTTCCCATCTGCCTGTATTTTCTCTTTGATTTTGTTGTGTGTGAGACATTTATGGCTCTAAGTATTGTTTATTATACTATTTAACTACTACTAAGGACAGAGTATACCATTACTGACATGTGTATCCTGCAACTGAACATCATAGCTCTTCATTGGGAAAAAAATTACAGAATATGCCTGATGATGGAGTTGGATAAGATAACATATATGTTAAGAAACAAATTTGTTGTTATAAGTATGATAATTATGTTATTTTAATTGTAATGCTTTGTTTATGTGTCTATCATTAGGGCTTGTGTGTGGGGAGGGGGGAAATCGACTATATCGTTTTCTATCTTTGAGCTAAGTAAGTCTTTGAAAATAATCTTTGATTTCTTATATGGTAAATAGAGGTGCTATCCAGATTCTGAGGGACTTTGATGACACACCTTTTATTTATGGTTTCTCAGCCTCAGTCGTCTAAACTGCATTTTCCTTCCCAAAATGGAGCACTGCTGAAATAAATAAACTGGCAATTCAAGACTTCCCATAACAAACGACAAAGCTCCCACAACAGTGCGAGTCTAAATTGGTAGCACAGACTTCAGACAATTGCAATTTGTACAGACAGTCGCACTGTTATGACTTTAGAGAGCAGTTAAGCTCCAGAGATCTGTGAAAATCATTTTCCTTTGTCAAGAAGTGATTGTTGTTTATGAGCAGTCAAAAAAGAAATTGTATCTACAGCGTACTGTGAACAAAAAGAGGAATGACAAAGTGGGAGATTGTTGATCGTTAACTATAGTGTTAATGTACAGTGACATCACAGGCTGCAACACCCAGAATTTCGCTTACTTCGCCATATTTCTGGCTTATCAATGGGTTTATGAAATATCATTTGGTGAGGAGTTTAACGTCATTGTGTTTGTTTGGTTTCAGGTGTGTCCAGGGAGCTGAGACTGGCACTGTGGTGGCAACTGAGGAGCTCACAGGACTGCGCGTTAATTGGCTGTGAACAAGACAAACATGGAGGACAGACACCACTTCCGCTACATCACCATCTGTTCCTCAGACTGTAGAGGTGACTGGTGGTGGTGGGGTGTGTGTGTGCGTGTGTGTGTGACAGCCCTGGGGGATGGCAGGGTAGGAGTGTGCGATGTCTGTCTCTGAAATGTGTGTGCGTTGCAGGTGGCAGGGGGTGGGGGTATATTAAACAGATTGAACTCTGGGGACTAAAGGACCATTTGGTAAAACAATAGCAGAGGAAGCCCCACTTCCACAGACCACATGTGTTCCTATTAATTTGCAGCGAGGATGTTCTTTGCCAGCCTCTTAATGTCCATGTGTCTCTCTTTATAGTGAATGAATGGGTACAGCTTGCACGCTGTGGGGGGTGCGGGTTGGATAATTTGACATGGCTGGGTGGTTGGGGGATTTACAAGAATGGGGGTTTGAGGGGGGTTAGTGTAGGGAAGACCTAGGGTAGCATGATGAGAGATACCATAATAAACCAGCCATGGATGCGCCACACAATCAGACAATCAACAGTAACAAAAACAAGAATAGAGCTCAATCTCATTCAATTATTTGATCATCAGCCAACTATCCACTTCAGTCTTACCACAAGTCGCTCTGTGCTCCTTTAGAGGCCACAACTTCCATTGAAAAACATCAGTTATTAGTGATGTCATAGAGAAGTACTACACTACCCACAATCCAAGAGTGTAACAGTGACACCTCTGATTGGTGGAGCCTGCTGTTACCATGGAAATGTTTACAGCACCCACAAACCCCAGAAGGGCTAGTGACTTAGCCCACTTTACGGCTAACAATGAAGTCTAGAGTCGCTTGTTACTTTTATCGCTCACATGTTGCTTTTTTCAGAGCTGAGGGCGAGAGTATTTAAAGGGCAATAAAACACAATAAAGGTTAAGTTCAACAAGAAGTGTGCTAAACTATTGTGAGCCTGGAAGTCTTATCATTCACAGGGGTCTAAGGGCAGAGTAGTTCCTTCACTGTGAAAGTACCTACTCAGTCTGTTTGTACATTTACCTTTTTTTCAGTTGTCCAATGTGTTTTTAGCTCAGAATTAAATGTGTCATGGTTGCAATGCTCTATGCTGACTTGAGTCCAGGCTGAAAACTCTTTATATAAGGATTTTTCTGAAATGTCGAGGAGTAAAATAATAGGAAGTTAGCTTCTGGAACTAAAGCGGATCAAAAAGTGGTTGTCACTGTTGAGCTCTTTATGGAATAAAGTTGGGTAATGAAAACAGGCTGTCAAGCAAACATGACCTTGAATTATTTTAATATTTAAACTGAGGCCTACCAGAATCACACAAGCCAGCAGCCAGCAACTAAGTCACTGACTTTATGAGATACAAGTATGCACACGTGCTGCCACTTCTTGCGTATTTGGCAGACGACAGAGAAATCCACTCACTTACCGTTACACCATTGGAATGGTTGCATGAAATTTGACTCCCAGTGCAGCAGCAGTAAATTCAGGCCCTGTCAGGAGGAGGCTGGAGAGGAGCCAAGCTCGTGGGCCGGAGCTCCGGACACTGAATCTGTTTTGGAGCCTGGATGCAGTCACTCTGATTTTGGATCGTTCTTTTGCTGGGCTGTGTCAGCTCCTCCAAAAGCAACCATTAAGATTTTCAGATTTGCTCAGATTCCACAAATCCTCAGGAGGTGCGGTTTTGTTGGCTCAGCAGTCTGTGCTGCCCAGCATTCCCAAATCTGGATTAACCACTCCGTGTAAAGATTGGGAGATTTGGGACTGGGGTTTGGACCGGGACAGAAGACCTCATGTGCTCCTCCCAGTGAGAATGATGTCATCACTGGAGAGAGAAGAAGAAACAAAGAAATCTTGTTGACAAGAAATGATTGTTTTCCACTTGCCTCATATCATGTGTTATTCAGGAGTTGTTGTTGTGAAAAGCTGAATCTCGCTCATTCGCAATGTCATAAACAACACAAGCTGTCTGTTAACAGGAAATACTTACATTTCCAGCAGGAAAAGGCCTCCTTGACTTCACTTTGCGCCTGCAGTGTCCTCCCCTCAACAAATCCAATGACATCCACTGCTCAAAATGACAGTCCTGGTCCAGTGAAGGTAATTATCTGGCATTAGTGTGTGCTTTGTCTTCCTCCCAAAGCTGCTTTTTTAACAGAGGATTTTCACAAGTCTCATCCCCCTCTCCTCTGTTGTCTCCTCCTCCAGTCTTCTGATCTTGCAGTGGGTATTCCTCCCCAGTACAGAAGGCAGAGATGTGCTTCCCTCAGCGCCCAAACAAAGTGAGGACAGCTCCATGCAGTCAACAACAGTCCTCTAGCTGGGTTTGGTGTTTTGCTGTTGAGCGTGTGTTTGTGTGTCAGTTAGTGCATGTGTGTGTGTGCGTAGGGGGGGGGGGGATCCTACTCTCCCTCTAACCATCTGCTCCTTCAATTGAGAAAAAAAAAATCAGAGACAAAGGCGGTGTGTGTGCACAAGTGTGTCTGCGTGTGTCGTGCTCAGACTCTCCCACCTCCAGCTGGCTTTGTCATGGCAGGCTTCCCCTCTTCCTCTGTCAATCCATAATGGTGCTCAGAGAGAACCTGCGATTCGCCTAGCCCTTCCTCCCCTTGCTCCTGCTCTGCTCTGCCTTGGGTTTGTAAACAGATCTCTGCTCATGTGACCAGCCGTTTTGCCTCGCAACTCTCCTCTCCCTCAGCCCTCCCTCGCTACCTCTGTCCTCCAATCTGTAGGCAGAAGGAAGGCAGAATGAGCCCGACACTGACGAATAGGGCGCCTGCAAGCATGCTGATGTGTATGTGTCTGTATGCGCACACCCCTGTGCATGTATATGTGAGAGGGAGAGAAGAGAGACATTTGCAGCAAAGTCGAGGGAGGCCCCGGCCAGTAGCATGCGCACGGCTGATGTCCTGACAACCAAAACAAAGCCATTTGTGTGAAGTGGAGGTCAGCAAAAGAAGGCATGATGCAACCTCATTCACCATTTCCTTCCTTTCGTACATGCACAGACGGTATTTTTAGAGCCACAGCAGACTATTACCCCTGTTCACTTTGTTTGAGCTATAAATAAACAGCTTGTCACTGTTTTCAAAGGAAGAACAATGCAAAAAAAAGGTTGAGATGTTGGTGAGAAAACATAGAGGGAAGCAAGGCATGAAGGGAAATAATATGAAGAAAAGAAGAGGGAGACAGAGAAAAAAGTCACAGCCTGGACAAAGACACTGACTGCACGTCCACCCCCACACCAGCGGCCCTGGCTGCCAATTCGCTGAGGGAGAGAACAGCTGCTGGGCTACTGGGTGAGCTGTGAGACGGTCAAGGGGAGTGCTGCTTCACCAATCCCCAGGGGGAGGGAGGGAGGGAGAGGCTTCAATGGGATCCATGCCATTTTCATTCACTCTCCCCTCCTCCCCCCTCCTGCTCTAGTAATGACATTACTGCTGAATACTGAATACAGCTGGATTGACCGCACAGATGCATGACCATGAACTCAGTCCTTTAATACACTGCGTGCACCGTCGGGTGTTTACAGGTTTCGGATTCAAATGTGTGTTGTAGCTACAGGGCTGTGTTGTCATTGTTGGCATGTGAAGGATGGTGGTTTTGTTGACAGCACGCCCTCTTGTGAAATATGATGAGCACATTATTGTATCATCAGCTTTCAAAAGATATGTAGAATATGAAAATATTCATGTTGAACTGTAATAAAAACTGCTGTAAAAGATACTGAGAATGCAACGGAGCAGTTCCTGAATGTTTAACCAGAGGTTGAATGAGGATAGAGAGCAACAATCTGGGAGCATTTGAGATGCAAATGTTGGCCTTGTTTTCTTAGTGACATGTAAATAGTTCTGGCTGTCTCAACCTTTTGTTTTTGCATAAATCATAGGTTTGCCTGATTGGAAATACAGTAGCACTGAAGCTTTATCTGTTCATAACAAGGTTTAAGGACAGAAATGGGCTTTAAACCACTATAAATGACATTATATGAATGTCCAAATGGAAATACTGCCATATTTAATAGGGTCTTTCAAATTCTAAACATGATTTTGCTTCATGGGCCAATACCAGTGGTGGAAAATCCATTACTTAGGTAAAAGTAATGATACCACACTGCAGATTTACTCTAACACAAGTAAAAGTTCCTGCATTGTTCTCGCCAATGTTATTAGGAAGGCAAAACATTCCTCTCTGTAACCTTTTTGCTGTGCGATGAATCTGTGTGGAGGACTGAAAAAAAACTTCAGATTTCACAGTTTTATACCAAAGCTGCAGCCTGAACGTGCCACAGTGACACCCTTTGAAAGAAACTGGTGACTTTGCGCCACTTGCAATTGTTACCACAGAAACTTAGTTTGTAATGCTGAGAATAAATGAGCTTTTACTGGTGGGCATTGGCTCAGTTAATATTGTTTTACCTCTTTCTGCAATGAACAGTGATTAAACAGACATTTATTTCCATATAAGTGATCACTGTACATCATTGGCAGTTAGGCTAAAGGGTGATGATAATGCTTAAATGTCTAAGAGCCACATTGTCTAAAAACTCAGTATCGATATCGGCATCTAGTTTACTATAGCTAGTTAGCATTAGCCACCATCAGCTTCTGGTTTTACCAGACCAAGCAATGCTGTAGCAGTTAAACATATGAGTGAATTCAATTAAGGGGTAGAGTGTTTTATTGCTTATGAATTCAACAATTATTTGTAGACAGATTTGTCTTATTTCTTCTTTCAAGTGTAAGTCTGGCTTCAAAGCCACGAGCTGGAGCAGCAGGAGCTTGAAGAGCACACAGCTTTTTCTTTGTGCATATGACCCATGTTAACACTTTGTTTTGTAGCCTGGGGATGTTTATGGTGGCCCTGCACTTGAGAGCAACACAAACATTCACTGTCTTGAGAACCCTCCAGCGTGCAGTGATAATGCTTTACTACCAGCCTGATACAGCAGCTCTACCTCTGCAGCCTAGATATTACCGCCTTCAGAGTTCTGCCAAGCTCTGCCCCTTAGAGAGCAGTGGCAGATTGTTTTCAGTAATTCATGACTTGTAGATGAAACATAGTGGTAAACAGCAGTAAAAACAACTTGTTTTGGGCTACACCCAGCACTACACATCCTCTGAGAAAAAAATATGTGTGTGAACTGTATGTGAACCAGAACTAAGCTCAATATCCTATTTCTAACTAACTCTAAAGAATGACTAATTTTATTAACTAACAGAAACAAAATAATTCCGCAAACAATTCCTTTGAACTCATCAGACCTTACTGTAGTATACAGCCCATTCCTTTTTCTCCACATCATGGGTGTGGCCCTTTAGAAATCCATTTGCTTTTCCATTGACCTCTCCATTCATTTTGCCATTGTTTTCACCCTCCATTTGGTCCTTTCTCAGAGCCAGAGCTGGCTTACAGGTGTGCCAGTTCCATAAAACTTTATTCATATCATCCTGAGCCCTGATACCCATCAATTTGTCTTCATCGCTTCTCTTGCTGTCCTCGTCTTCATCGTCGCTGTCGCCCCTGGAGCGATAGTGGTGTAAGTTGCGCATCTCCCCGCTGATGTTCTCAAAGTACTGGTGGATGCAAACCTTGGCGAACGTCTTGGCGTGCTCCTTGCAGGTCTCGTCGAACATCTTGCGCTCAATGTCAATGTAGTGTGACCAGTATTTGGTCTTGAGGAAGGCGGCTTGAGTAAAGCATGGTCGAATAGCTCGGATCAGGAAGGCTGTGAAAGTCATCATGAGCAGAAACATCCATCCACATGCCTGTAAAATATAGACAATAGTATATGGATTATGCAAAGATTACACAGAGATGGGCTTTTAACAATCCTGCTAATTAAAGCATTTATTTTGTTGTGTTAGTGTACTTGCAGATACTGAAGGTAGTGGAAGCCTTACAGTCCCAACATGTGGTGAAAAAGCATATCTAGCAGTTTGCTGACAGTTTCATAGCTCATTAACAAAATCTGTATATCAATAGACTTTTCAGAGACATGTTACTTTAAAGCCTGTATAATTGGCCTTCGGCTGATCAAAGACCTAAGTAACAGTGTGGGTGTTTTTGGACGGATTGAAATAGGTCCCAGTTCCATGAATAATAAATTTAGAGGCTTATCTATGCCTCTAATAAGCGAACAGGAAAGCTCCAGTGAGCTCAAAGTGCAAGCCTGGAGAGGGGTGGGGAGATTTAAGTTAACTACAGTTTTTGAGGAATAAAGCAAAGAAAATCTAATTTGCTTAGTCATCATATCCTGTGAAGAAGTTTGGAAATTGCCTGCTAAAAGTGCCCCCAACTTCTGTCCACACATACTGTGTATTCAGATTGACTGATTACACTAGGAGCCTGAAGCATCTAAATGGTCTTCTGCTTCTCCAACTGTGACCAGTCAAACTGTCATCTATTAAAAAGAAGTATAGAAGCTGTGATCAGAACATTATTATTATTAATAATCTGCTTGGTATGTTAAGTGCTTGTTATGTTAAATAAAATACAGTATACCGGTAGTCAGGTTGCCAGGCACTCAAAATCAACTCTTGATTCTCAAAACAACCATGCTAGCTTAAATAGCTAACAGCCACCCCTATTCAGATGTATACTTCACATTTAGTCCAGAATTTCTCCTACATTGTTGAACTGTTCCTCTTAACTCGGATTTGTTCTTAAAATAGTCTTATTTGTTGCCAGATATGTCTCTGTCAAAAGCATGCCAGATAATAATCCCTTAATTACAAACCATTAATAGAAAAAGTGAGAAGAAAACCAGCAAGCTACCTGTGATATGCACTTGATGTATTTTGATGCCGCCACTCTTATTTCCTGATGCTCAAACAGGTCTTTGCAGGGAATCCTTGCCAGCAGTTTTATCTTCTCCATCTCTGACAAACCTGTCATAACAGTGTAATTCCCAAACCTGTCAAGGTCTAAGTTGATGCTAAAAGCACAGAGAAAGCTCTTCCCATCCATGAGAGTGACAGACACCCACACTGCTGGAGCTATCAAGGATCTCTGTGTGATTGAGCAGAACATGTAGCGAAGGATTGTTGGGTCTTTGCCCCGTCTTCCCGTGGGTCGTTTCCACTCCTCTGCGAGCACTGACACATTATTGTTCAAAACGAAACCCAACAGAAAGAACCATATGGGTGGAATGATGAGCAGCCCGATCCCGTAGGTGTAGTTGTATTCTGGCATGCAGGGGCAGCTGAACTCAAAGGCAGAGTACATCTGTGCACTAGCGAGTGCCATGATACCACAGATCCCATTCATGAACGACTCCTGGTTGGACTGGAGGAACTGGAACATCATACGAAACTTATCCATATTGGAAGATGTGGTGGAACTTTAGTTCGGATAGAATGAAATCTGTGAATGGAGGTACAGTGGAAAGTTTTAATTCAATCAGTTAATTAGTTGTTATTGGGTGGGTAAAACATCTCTGATTCTCTGCTGTTGAACCATTTGCTATTCTGTGCAAGATTTAGTAGCAATGGAGTTACCGTTTTCTGATTAGAACCTTTATATACAGGGATTATAAATTGTACTTAATTGCTAATCATGGCATATCTACTGTGAAGCTGTTAAACAGGAATGCAATCCAGGCGAAATAAAAAAAACAAAACAAATATCAAATGAAGAAAGATACATATTAAAGTTGTTGTAATTGTGGCAAAATCCTTAGAAACAGCCAATATGTTTTAACCACTGTAGGTTTTCACCAGGGCTCACAAAAAACTGCATGATAGCGGTACTTGAAATATGTTGGCATTTTCAACAAATTGGCGACTGCAATTGTTTTGTTTTTTTTTGTTTGTTTGTTTTTTTAAGAAATTTTAATTCCCTTCCTTTTTTTTTGCCTGAGTTACATTTCTAAGTTTTTTTTTCTCCATCCCATTCCCCAGCACATTTTTGATCTACAATTTAATACAGAGATTAGTTTAACTGATCTCAGATCAATTAAACAGCATTAATAACAATAACTTTTGATATTTTTTAGAATATGTTTGGTTCCTGCAGAATTAGGTCAACAGTTACAGATATGAAAATGTCAAAAACAAAGGGCCAAGAGTTGCCCATTTTGTTCCATAACTATTAACAAAGCAAGTATAAACTCTTTATAAAGAGGGATTTGGTAGGAACAGAATCACATTTCTATATGCCCATAGTGAACTATGACTTGATATGGAGAAAATAATAGAAAGTCAGATGTCCCAGAGATATTGATCAGAAAGTAACATAATAAACACACACTTACCAAAAGTTGATGACCCAAAGAAAAAGGGGGGAAATCATAAATTGACAGTGTCCATGGTAAATAACTTGCAGTTCTTATGCTTATCAGACATTGTAGCTCTGACTGACTGAAAAGTGTTTCTTTGACTCTCTGTGGTGATGTTTAAAGCCAACCACACCACCTGCCACCATGCCCCTCCCTGCACAGGTGCTTGAGTGTGATGTAACAAAGAAATGTTTTCAGTGCACATTTTCTCAAAAGTAAACATCTAACAGTTCTCAGAAAACAATTCCAGTCAGTCATTTCACCATTCACTTATTTTCTTTACCCATATGGATGTAGTATGTATCTTAAGTTAACTGAACTGATCCCTGACCGGGATGCCATGTTGTTCAGCCCGAACCGGAATGATCTAGACATGCAAAAATGGTCTCAAACCATTCAAATATCCATGGCTTTGGCCGTGACATTTGGTTGTTAAATATGAGGTGAAGGGTGATTTTTTTTTTCCACTCATTTATAATCACAGCCAAATAAATCAATGGACCATAGCCTATCACAGACAAAATAAGATGATTAAATCTTTAAGGGATGTGTTATTTTATTACAGATAAAGTGCCCTTTGAACTCATCCGAACCCACTGATTGAAGCAGAACTCAACAAACCAGTTAGACACCCACAAGAGGATGAAAGACAGGGGCTTATTCTCCTATTCATCCACAGAAACTGTTGTCCACATGTTGTTTTTAACCTTTAACAGTAGTGTGTGGCGTAATACTAGTATACTAGTAAAAGTTTGATTCATTCAATGACTCAGACTCTTCTGAATATGCAGTTAAACTTACAGGAAGTGTGTTCTATCTGTTTTCTTCTGTGTATTGCACAGGAAAGTGTCACACACAGGCAGGGTGTGCAGGAAATAAGTCACCAAAGACATCTAAAATAGGAAGAGAGAGAGTGTGTGGGTGTATAGGTTAGTCTTCTTCTTCCTCCTTTGTACCTATTCACAGATTGCTGGAACGTTGCAAAGCTGAGATAATCCATCACTTCTTTGGGTGAGTACTAGTGTTCTTCTCCTTTAATGATGTGTTCAGTAATAAACGCTAGTTGATATATGATGAAATTACAGAGATGAGTGAAGTGGATGCTTTCAGGCCATTGAGGAAGTAGCTTCTCTCTTACATGCTTTGCATTATTATGAAATGGAGCTGCATGAACATTTCTCACAAAGTGTTCTTTAATGTAATTGTAGGGATTTGTGTTCTTTTGTGTTTACGTATATCAAATAACAATAATGCAGTTTCTTGTTTTTTTTTTATCACTCTAGTCATTTGTAACAATCCATGATGCTGTTTGGCTTATTCACAGAGAGTGTTGAAGATGCAAGACACCGTACTGAGACTGTTGGTGGTGGCTCTGGGTCTTTTAACATGCCCACGGGAAGACCCCAGGCTTGAGGAATGGGATGATGTTACCACAGTGGGCATGGCACCTGTGAACGAGGGGTCTCAGGGTGACGTAAAAAATATTCAGCCTGATCAACATGTTGCTGAAAAGGCCTTAGAAGATACAACTGTCAGCAAACTCTCCCCCTCTGCAAAATCAGCAGAGGGGGAGTACTTAATGGAAAATTCCAAGCGACTAAACTCCAAAAGTGACCCTGATACTGAACAAAATGGAAATGTTCACCTAGATAAGGACTATAAACAGGAAGAAGACGTCCAGACTGATGATTCCTTTACAGACCCAGACAGACCACAAGGGCATCAAGAAAAACCTAAGGAAAAGCAGGTGTTCACCTCTGAAGACCAAGAAACATCTCTGTCAAACCTTCACACTGTTAACTCGGAACAAGAAACTTCAGAGGAGAAGGCCTTCACTGACTGGGAGCAAGACTACCTCTGGTACATGTGGAACATACTTTCCATCATTTCCATGATACGTCTCTTTAAGAGATACCTGGGGAAGAATTCCCAAATGAATCAAGAAGAAAGCAGGGCCTTCTCAGTGACCTGCACTGCAGCTGGAGTGCCACTTCCAGACAGCAGCACTTTGCAGCAATTTCATTCTAAATGTATTCAAGTCTCGTCCGCTAAGAAGTGGAGGGAGTTTTTAGAGGGATTTGCTGAGGATCTATTTGAGGGAATGAGGGCCATCTGTCATACAAATGGCGGTATGGTGATTGAGGACTTTCAGATAGTGGATGTTTTTGATATCATCATCCCCTTCACCCCACCTGATCCCTATAGTTTTCAGTGTCTGCTAAGAAACTCTCAGGAAAGTGACCTGCTCTCAGAAGTCTGTGGTCAAATCAAACTAGTGGAAAAAAAGACAAGTCCAAATGGCTGCCACTGCCAGTCTCCTAATTCAGATGATATAGTGTGCTTGTTGCATTGTGAGACTGAGAAAGTAAAGACAAAAGTTACGGATGTTTGTGACAGACTTCTTTGCATGAAGAACTCCACCTTCCTGTCAAAATCACAGGTTACCAGATGGTTTCAGAGCACAGTCAAACAAGCATGGGAACAGATTTCACATAAGTATGAGTTTGAGCTGAACATACGCTATATTGGTGCCCCGGGTGCACTGACGGTCAGATTCAGATCAGGGAGGAAGATTAGCTTCAGAATTAATCCTGTGGTTAGAGTCAATGCTGGTGCTCATTTCTTCATTACTCCCTGTTCCCAAAACAACTCTGATACTTTCTGGACGCTCTCCCTGACCAGCTATGAGGATCATCTTTTAGAGTGCATATCTAAACGCTTGCCTGCAAACTCATGCCACATTCAAACTCTTGATATTGCACTTTTCCTTCACAAGAGACAGACAGCGCTGTCAGGAAGTAGTGCTCTCAAGGACTTTCATTTCAAAACAGCTCTAATGCATATGCTTTTGGTCAAAGAGCCTTCACAGTGGAAACCCAGCTCTGTGGAGAGTAGGCTACGAGACCTATTTGCTTTCATGGAGAGAAGCCTCAAGGAAAAGCTGCTGCACCATGCCCTTATAGGGAACCCTTTGAGTCAGAGGGTTATTGAACTTCCTGCTGATTTTACTCAAGCAAAGACTGTGAATCTCTTCCGTCCCCTGGTGGTGGATAACTGTATTTACAGAAATGCTGTGAGGCATTTCCAGGAAATGCTGAGAAATGCACACATGCTAATACAAGATTATGTTGATCAGTGTGTGAAGAGTGCCTATTCATCCATCAACTGTGATTTAAAGCAATAACACTTCTGCAATAAAATGTCTACAATTCAATCCAAGTTGCATTTTTACATTATGCCAGTTGTTTGACAATGATTTAACCCAAGCTATGAAAGAACACAATCCACAATTGTCATGTTTCCTTTGCTCATGCCAATTGTGAGGTTGTGCGTCAGGAGTAGTCAAGAGATGTTATAACCCTTTAGAGAGCAGTTTCATATCTTTAGCAGTCAAGACCAGTCATTGAATGTTTGGATTGCAGAGACAAGTACAGAACAGTTTTGTCCAAAGACTGGAAGAAAAAAAAAAAAAATTCTCCAGTTGCAGTGAAATTGTTCTGGTTGAAATCACCAGGCCCATTTGCTCTGAAGTGAGGACCTCTGCTGGTAATGCAGTACTGGCAACTGCCTAAACAATGAAACTGTAACCCCTGCTTTTTATCCTAGAATGAGTTATGAATTACTTCATAAATAGACCACAATGGAAACAAGTGCAACAGACAAATCCTTTATTTAAAAAAAAA
>JAOWBC010001255.1:16160729-16183813 GCA_028566105.1 Hypoplectrus providencianus | reverse complement strand
AATGAGTTATGAATTACTTCATAAATAGACCACAATGGAAACAAGTGCAACAGACAAATCCTTTATTTAAAAAAAAAAAAAAAAGTATTTTTTTCAGCTTAGTTCTTCTAGTCATCAATGTCCCAGTACTTGAAGTCTTGATGCTCTGCCATGTCAGGGTCCTCCCAGCTGATCATGTGGTCAGAGGATTTCATTCGAGCTCCAGCATCATCATGTACATCCTTGCTGCTCGAGTCAACCTTCAAGGATTGACTTGCGAGCACATGCCTTGAAGCTGTTAATGACAAAGTTCACTCTTCAATGTTAATGTAAGGAAACTTTGTTTTAATGTTTGCTATGTGATGTGTTTAGAGCACTCAAGAATTATGTTTAAAGTCACTGCATAAGTCAGTTTACCTTTAGATTTTGGTGATGCACAGGTTGAGTCGCAGCAGGTGCACACAGAGTCGTCACCGTACAGCTCCGTCCAGCTAAACCATAAACAATTCTATTCTTTAAAAAAAAGCTGACTAATGCCTAGTCTCAGCCATTAAGCACAGACCATTCAAAAGGTTAGCTAGGAATGGTTTGCTTTAGCCAACTCACCCTTTAGTTTTATAGTTATAATTGCAAGCCTTTGCACTCTCAGTTGGAGTCAGATCCCCCAAAGTGATATCACAGTGAATGTAGAGTTGCTGAAAGACATTGAAATGCATGTTAACTCATTTATTTCACACTACCAAACTGCACCACTCACTTTTGACAGTACCTGTGACGTAGATGAACTCGAGCCCTGGAAGAACAAGGCTCCTACGCTGAATTTCAGGGTCATCTTTGATGTACCAGCAATAAACATTGATTGCTCACTCACCTTGCTATCAACCATACAGCTGCAATTGGACAAGATATGCACATTTAACTCAGTCCAAGTGACGAGTCCATCCCCTTCTGAAAGGAGAATCTTACCCATGGTTGTCAATGACCATATATTTAGTCTTTGAGTTGGGGTTTTGGGTGGCGGTCATGAAGCACTTGTTGATGTACAACCTCTTCCCTCCAGACTTTGCAGTGGGGTCAGATCGCTTGGCTTCAAAGTACATTGGTTGGCCTAAGGTGTAGGTTTTGGAACCAGTGATTTCATTCCCTGATCCTGTGGCAAGGCGAAGGGTGATATTCAGACCGTTTAAAGTTAAATAATGTCATGGTAACTGTTCAGGGACTGGACAAATCTAGTGTCAAACACAAGTTTACATGAAATCACTTGATTTCCTGCCTTACTAGTCCAATTGTTTAGGGATGAGAGAATAGTTCATCGTAGAATTTAACATTCCAAAAATTTATATTTTTTAAGCACACTTTAAATGCTAAAGGACAAATGGACTTTGCTGTGGTAAAATTGACATTTGGGTAAAAAAAACTTCAGTTTATGTATCAATTAAGCTCAAGTGAAGCTGTCTATACAGCCACAACTTTCCACTGTGCAAGCACACCTGAGTCAAGGGATCTTCTCATCAAGGGCTTGACAAGTCAGGTGTGTGTATGGAAAAATAACCAAATTACATATTGAAAACAGTATTATACAATATCCACTGGTACATTGAGACTTCAAGGAACATTAATTATTTGCACTTATAAGTAGTCAAAACACAAGTTGATGTTTAACATAATGCTAGCAAAGTTGACCTGGAGGCAGTTCCATTAAAGTGGAGAAACAAAACAAAAACATACCATCTTGAGGAGTAAGGGTGAAGCTGCTTTGTGGTTGGAGTGCTTTGTAAACTGTGCCTCCCTGTAGTTTGGGATAAAAGCCAACTTGGAAGGAGTGAAAGAACCTGCAGAAGGCAAGTGAAAACTGTCAATACAAAATTCAGTTGCGGTTACGTTCAAGTATGTTCCTTGTGTCAGCTTAATTTACATAACAAAGACAGTAGGAATAACATGAAAGGCACAACTATAAAAACAGAATCTCACCTGGGATATACACACTTCAAAGGAATGTTAAATGGTACTTCTCTTGCAACAGGACCACTTGGCTTGTACTGGAGTTGATTGGTAATCAGCATGTAATCTTTATTACTCTGGAAGATAGATTTGTTTTTTCAAACTGAAGGAAAAAAAATGATTAAAACTGATGAGAAATAATCAATCCTTGACTTACCTCTCTCTTGTATCCACATTGCGTCCTCAGGTACAGAAAATAGTAATGCTCTTTTGTGCCTGTGTTAACAACACAGGATCCCAACTTTAAGGATTTGTATGCTTCTTTGGTCTTAAAGATTTCTCTCCTGACTCGTACATATATTCTATCAACATGGCACAGAATTTCAATCATCTTTGGTCGGGATGTTTGTGGCGCTGTAGTTGTTGGTGCTGCAGTCTGAAGTAAAGTTTGTGTGACCCCGGCAGGCAGAGGTCTTGAACCCTTTTCTGGCTTGAAAGCCGCTTTTTGATCCTTGGCAGATGTGGCAATCAAATATTCAGGAACTTTCTTTGCTGTGGGTACTGAAGGATCGCTACTCTTAAAGTATTTAGTTTCATGTGCTAAATTATCCGCCATTTCCTTACTTATCAACTTCTCCAGTCTCTCCCACTCTCGTTCAGGATCTTGAACAAATGGTCCATACCCACGTCTAAACTGAGAACTGCAGGCAGAACAAAGCAGCAGTAATAATAAAAGCCCACAGCGCATTAGATCCATTTTCTCTCCAGCAGCTCCTGCCCACTGAAGCTGATCCCCTCACCTAAACAGGTTGGATATGATAGTGGTGTTTCAGCTAGCTTTTGTATTCTGCAATCAACTGAGAGTTCACACAGCTGCTGAAAATGCCAATCAACATCAGCCAATGAGAGGTGACCAGTAATCATGATCCTTTCTCTTTGTCATATACCAGCGTGGCTTTGTAAGTTGTCTCACAATGTCACATTTTCTTTTTTCATTACAATTCAGTGGTATCATGTGGAGAAAATAGTACAAATTAAGTCATTTTGATAAATTTAATCAGTAAATATGGTTATTACTTCTTTTCCTGTATTGTCAGGAACCCTAAGTATATATGCATATGATTCCAAATTACCTTGATAAAGAAATTAATAGAAAAGCAAATGATACAAATACAAACAATAACATTCATTGTTTATGTACTAGATATCAAATTCATTCTGAAATAAAATTACATTAAAACTTAAATACAAAAATCTGGAAAAGCCGTTATCTTAAATTTTCTGAAATATTTTTTTTCTAATTCTGAGCTATATCTGTGTAATGTTCAAAATGTAATCCACAATAATATATATCAACAAACAAACGTTTTATTGTGTCTATATCATATGTCTATATGTATTTATCTAATATTATTTAGCAGCTCGCGGATGTTACGTAGCTCGTGACGTCAATACCAGGAAGTTCCAACACAGTCCTCTTGGCTAGGGCTAGACGCCCCTATGGTTGGAATCTAGATATTACTCGTTGACTTTTCTTTTGTTAACAAATTGAAACGGTTGAATTTGCTTTGGTTAGGTATCGTGATATATGATGTCAAACCGCTGCGTTTATCAAATAATTTACCATCTGTTTTTGCAAGAATTTGTTGCTACCGTTTGTGTTAGCTGGCTAGCTATCGAGCCAGCTAACAGCTAGTTAAGGTTGTTTTGGTTATTAGTGTGAACGTTAACGTCGCATCAACGGTGTTGGGACCTAACTCTCAGTGTTAATAACGTGCATATAAAGGCTTTTTTGAGAAAGTCCAGTCGAATCCATTAAGCCCTTTACCTATTTGCCTGTCTCAAATTACAGAATCGATGTAACGTTAAATCGTGGGAAGTGCACCAGCTAGCTGGCTAACTAACAAACGTCAAACGGCAGTCGTTTAGCTTTAGCTATCAGTTGGGGACTGCCTGACTTGTTCCTTGCCCCGAACAGCGGACGTCTGGCGAGCTTGAAAAGCTCTCTGAGAACCGGATCCAATGCGTGGGATGATGGGGACCCAGAGTAGTCCAGTCAAGAGTTACGATTATCTCCTGAAATTTCTGTTGGTTGGAGACAGCGATGTTGGAAAGGGAGAAATCTTGGAGAGTCTGCAAGATGGATCAGTAGAGTCTCCCTATGCCTACAGCAGCGGTGAGTAACCATCTCTGCTTTTGTGCGGTTGTTATTTATGACAAACCCCTGACAACATTACCTGACTTCTACTAATCGCAGGAATTGACTACAAAACCACTACAATTTTACTGGATGGGAGAAGAGTGAAATTGGAGTTATGGTAGGTGTTTAGCATTAGTGGCATAATGGACAAACCCATAGCATGTCATAATACTCACTGCACATTCATGTGTCTTCAACAGGGACACATCAGGACAAGGCAGATTCTGCACAATCTTCAGGTCTTACTCTCGTGGAGCACAGGTGAAGACTTGAAAGCAATGATTGTGTTGGCTTCCTTTTTATGTAGTTTTGTGTGTATGCCAACATGTTTGTTTTTCATTCTACAGGGCATCCTGCTTGTGTATGACATCACTAATGGTTGGTCGTTTGATGGCATTGACCGCTGGATACGGGAAATTGATGAGGTAATCCTTTTTTAGGTCATTCCTGTTTTGTAAAGAAATGCGTGCAATTTGCATGGAAATGATTTTTTTTCTTCTGCCTATATTCTAAAACCCCATATTGTATATGTCAATGAAATGTCTCTTAAGAAGTTGTGTGTAAGAGATGCAGCAGGATATGTTAATATTTTTATCCCCTTCAGCATGCCCCCGGTGTACCGAGGATCCTGGTGGGAAATCGACTTCACCTAGCATTTAAGAGGCAGGTGCCGACAGAGCAGGCAAGGGCCTATGCAGAAAAGAACAGCATGACCTTCTTTGAGGTCAGTCCGCTGTGCAACTTCAATGTCATCGAATCCTTCACAGAACTTTCACGCATTGTGCTCATGAGGCATGGAATGGAAAAGTTTTGGAGGCCCAACAGAGGTGAGTTATTATATATATTTTTGCTTTTTGATTCTGTCATGTTTAAAGTTTTTCTTTTCTGTTGTTAAAAGAGGTTTGTTTTAAGATTATGAAACTCTTCTTGCAGAAAATGTTATTTTAATTTGCCCAAATTTTAAAAGCTTCACCTCTGAAGTTTTTCTTACTCTTCCAGTGTAGTGGATATGAATAGGATGTTATAATAACCCATTCATAACATTGAAATACTGCAGCTTTTATAGAAAGTAGCTTACCCCTCAAAGCCCTGATCACTGTCAATGTATTTATTTGCTCAGATCACATGTACCACTCTGGCAGTGTATTAGTCCTGCACCTTACTTGAAATGGCAGATAAGTAGATAAAAGTTGTAGTTCAAAAATGTTTTTGGTGCAGTACATTACAGGATGAAGTTCTTTGATAATTTATATTGCAATAAGACATACCAATGTAATCACTAGATGGAATAGATTCTGGCTTGAAGTTTTTCTTTTTTTTCTTTTTTTTTTGCATGATACTGTAGGAAAACATGGACTATTTTAATGGTATATCTCAAATGGTTGAACTACTACATCAGGTCTCCTTCTTTTGTGATGTCCCAATAGTATCATTTGTGAGCAAACTGAAAAGATGCACTGAAGAGTGTTGTTTTTGTATTAAACATGCATGTGAACTTTAGCTAGACATCCAACATGACATTCAGTGGTAATATCATATTCCTTTCTCTTATTCCACAGTCTTCAGCCTCCAAGATCTGTGCTGCCGCTCCATCGTCTCTTGCACACCGGTGCACCTGATTGACAAACTGCCACTACCTGTTGCCATAAAGTCACACCTCAAGTCTTTCTCCATGGCCAACGGCATGAACGCAGTCATGATGCATGGACGCTCCTACTCAGTAGCAAACAGCGCAGCCTCGGGCGGAGGCGGCAGTGGGAGCAAAGCAAACAGTCTCAAACGCTCAAAGTCCTTCAGGCCTCCACAGAGCCCTCCAAAGAACTCCTCATCATCCTCTAAGGGGAACTGTAAGATTTCATAGTGAAGGAGTGGACTGAGCCTTGGCTCCATAGGGCTAGTATTAAAGGTGTTGTTGCTCCAAGGTCAAAGGGCCATGAGAGAGCACGGAGAGCCACAAGCAAGCTTCCGGATAAGAAACGGATTTAGCTGTGAACTTACACTGACCCTTGGGTACTGACTTGAAGGCTGGATTGGTTTCTGTGGCCTTTGCGCTTGCTGGTGCCGTCTTGTGGACGTCCGTTTCCTCTTTAATGTAGAGACTCGCTACAATCAAGTTGAACAAGGTTTCCTGGGACCAACAGATGTGAATCGGGGATTATCCCTCACCTGTTAACACTACACGTGTGGAGGGGACAGAAGCTAGCTTTTATGTGAAAAGGGATTGTTTATTGTATTTAAAGTTGTAAATATGCTGTCTGTGCTAGTTGTTTTGGTCTGTGTTTGGTCATTGATTGTGAGAGAAACTTCCTACGCTTGTTCCATCTTGAATGTTTTGGGAGACCTGCTTTTGTGTACAATTTATATGTTTGTCTACCTTGAAAAATTGTCATTGAAGCATCAAGGGTGCCGAGCTACTTATTTAAAACTCTCATTATGCTTTTAATAGCATAAGACTCGCTCAAATTGAATGTCACAAGAAGAGCAGGGCTTGTTTCTGAGACTGACTAGTTCTGGATTTGAAACTTACCAGACTATTATTTCCTGTTAAGCATTGCTTAGTCTGGCACTATTTGATCTCAGAAACTGCCCAGCAAGGTCGAGCCATGTTGTGGTTTTCTGAAGACTTCCTGTGCTGACCCCAAATGAATTCTCCATCCATCTCTACCAGTGATTGATTTGAACATCTGTTGACTTTCTCAGGCTATTTTAGCCTCTAAATCTAATATTCTCAGTTGCATTATTACTGCTGCTTTGGTTTGAACCATTAGCCGCATCATCCATCTAATAATTAACAAGTGCCAATTAGGGAGCGTTGGACAAACTGAGATGTGTGGGGTGTTTGTTCAGTCGCAGAGGTTTGCCTTCAGAAAGTGCCGTCTTGGTTTCTGACATGAATTTGTAAACTCACTAAATACTGGTGAGAGGAATATTTTAATTTGATGCTTTTGGGATCTTTTTTTGTATATGCAATGTATTTATGAATGTAAAACAATATTCTTCTTCTCCTTTACTGTGGGAATGTGGTAATGTCTGGGACTAACAGAATCAGAGGTGGAAAGTTATTGGACACACCTGCTATTGATATATTACTATTCAGTGTCCTTGTACTCGCATTTCAGTACCCTCTTTAAATGTGTTTAATAGGAGTGCTGGGAATGGTTGTTTATGGTAGAGCGTCATGCAGTGTCCAGGGTTTGTACACGGTCGTGAAAGTTTGGTAAATGTGTTTTATCTTCAAGATTTGGGTTGTCTTTAATTTGAATATACTCTGAAAAAAAGCCAGATTTTTTTTTAAACAAAGGCAGGTGTTTCCTTTATGCAATCCTTATTACAACAAAACATATGAACTTAAATATTGGCCATGAAACCATCCCATAGTCATTTTTATTTGTTGTCTCATACAAGACTGGAGCAACATTGGCTCATCTGCTTTTTATCCCCGCATTTTCTTTTGCAAAACAGGGTAGATGTGATGATAAAGGTTTTGAGGGTCTGGATATTTTTGGTTTAGGTACCTTTGAAAGTGCTTCAATTTGACTATTTTAGCTGTATCAACCCTGATTGCCAGATGAACTTGAACACAGACAGTATTTTAAATCAGAGCTAATGAGTGCCTGGTTTCTTTTAAAAATGGCGACTCCACACAAGTAGTTTTATCCTCATAACTTACTGGTTTCTTTCCACATTTGGCTAAAGCACTCTAATCCCAGTGTCAGGGCTATATATGTCTATGATGAGGTTATTGAGGGCATAAAAATCGGTGCATGTTTTTCTACTAGCGCCTGTTTTATATGGTGTATTGAGATGAGAATGATGGGCTAACCGAACATTTAAAGCACTATATGTAAATGTTTGATGATTGTTGCTATCAGAACTGTATGTCTAAAGGTTTGGATCCAGGATTAATTTTGTCTCCATTGAAAACACCCAACAAAAATAAAGGGTAAAAGCTAGACAGGGTTGCTTTGTGTATCCTCCTTTAATCGATTGTGAGCTTTGTTGAGATTATTTTTCATTCAGTTATCAAGGTCATTGTAGGGAATTGTGGGAATATTTTGTACCCTTTGTCCAGTCGTCGGTGCTTTAGTGCAATAAAACCCGTTGAGGGGGGATGATGAATTGATTAGCGGCTCTCTCGGTATTGGCCAGTTTTGGATAACCGGCGCGTCGCTGCAGCGCTTGAATGCAGCGCGGTCAAAAGTCAGCCAAAGGTTGCAGGGTCACTTCTCATGAAAAGATGAGGGGTGCTGCTTCTCATCGCCTCGGAGCCGCGCGGGGACAAAGATGAGTCGCACGCTATTGAAAATGTGGCGCTTTACGCCTTCCCACCTGACCGTGGCATCTCTGAGCTCCGTGTGAATGAGGGACGGCGCTAAATTGACCGACGTCTAGACAAGAAGGACGTAAACAACATGTTTTGCTAGACATGATGCGACACGCCCCGAGTGTTTTGGTTTCACGCTTTGCCCTGCAGGCGGGTTTTTTTTTCTCCAAACAAATTTGTCAAATTTGTGCGACAAAAAACTAGTTTGTGCAGAAGTTGCGCAAAACATCTGGACATATGCACCAAAAGTGGAAAAAAAAAGAAAAAAGAATAAGTTCGAACCATCAACACAACTCATTCCCCTATCTATGAATGACACGTCTATAAATTGTCTGGGCTCATTTAACGTTGGATTTCTCACCGGAATGTGTGTCTACGTGCGCACGGTTGTTGGGACAGCTTGCCACCACGGCCCCCACGCGTTTTCTTTGATGTTTTTACAATGTTTGTCCAGTTGCTTAGCGCATGGTGCTGCTTCATAAGAGTTTCAGACACTGGACGACCGTGGGGGCGGTCAGAGGGGCTGCCCTTTCCACCTCCATTCACACTCTGAAAGGCTGATGTTGCGTCTTTCTCTCTCATTGTGCACTTTCGTTCGCTTATTTCGCTGTTCGGGGGAAATGGAATCTGAATGAGAGTTTGCCCATTGTTGCAAGAGTTTTGTTTTTGTTTTATCAAGGCAGAAATTTCATGCAACACAACTGCATTTCACACGCGTTTTGATGGGATATATTTTGTTGAGTAATTGCCCAGCGCGTGCGAGCTCGTCTTGATCTTTGAGATTGATCCACTCTCCTCTCTGCGCGCAGAAAACCGATTTCCACAATGCTTACGCACAAAACGGACGACCACTTTTAAATATCGACATTATTCCGAATGTGAAGATCTAAAGGAGGAATGGATTTACTCGGTGAGCGACTCATGCAACAGAGCAATAATGCATAAAATCCCTCTGCAACCTTTGGAGGATAGATGCATTAAGGATCAAAGTTCCCCTAATGCAACCAACTCAAATCATCTGGGATGGATACGGGCGTTTTTGTTGATGCTCTTGATTTGCGAACTATCCGAACTGTCTTTGTGTGCAACTGTGGCAGGATCCAAAATTGAACACGAAGGATTTTGTCCAAACAAGCTGAATTCCAATCTGTGGGTTGACGCGCAGAGCACCTGCGAGAGAGAATGCAACGTGGATGAGGTGTAATAAATGCTTTCCTTACGAGTGGTAAACTCATAGTTATCTAGAGCTTCATTTATTGATCAGTTGTTAACTTTTAAGTTGTATGTTTTGATAATAAATTTAATTGGTTTGTAGTTCAGTTAGCAAGCATGTCTGATTCCAACTTTAAAATGTGATTTTTTATTTTTTTTTTTAATTTTCCTTAACAACAATATCAATAACATTGATATATTTCAGCTGTGGAGAAAACAAGATATTTTAGATACATTTCGAAAAAGAAAGAAAATGACTAACTTAACTTTAAAAAAAAAAAAATGATTTCTTACAATTCATAGACAAAACAAGCGTCCTCATAAACAATAAATTCATTGGTTTCTCATTCAAATCTGCTTCCATAACTGCTGTTTTATGTGTGCATTGTGTCTGTGCAGGACTGTGCTGACTTTGAGAAATGCTGCACCAACGTGTGTGGTCTCAACAGCTGTGTGGCTGCACGCTTTTCCGACGGCACCCCTGCCCAACCAGGTGGGCAGGGTGGAGGAGCTGGAGAAGATGCCCCCGTCTCCACAGCTACCTGTGAGGGCTTCATCTGCAGCCAGCAGGGAGCAACCTGTGACATCTGGGACGGACAGCCCATCTGCAAGTGCCAGGACCGCTGTGAGAAAGAGCCCAACTTCACCTGCGCTTCAGACGGCCTCACCTACTTCAACCGCTGCTACATGGACGCAGAGGCCTGCATCCGTGGGGTGACTTTAACCGTGGTCACCTGTCGCTTCTACCTGGCTGGACCCCACACCAGTCCACTGCCTCAAGACACAACAGCTAACCCCACCCCGACATCCTCCCAGGAGGACCCCATGCCCCCCACGCTGTACTCCAACCCTCACCACCAGTCCATCTATGTCGGAGGCACAGTCAGCTTCCACTGCGACGTTATCGGAGCCCCAAGACCGGATGTAACTTGGGAAAAACAGAGTGAACGCCGTGAGCGGCTGGTCATGAGGCCGGACCAGATGTACGGCAACGTGGTTATCACCAATATTGGTCAGCTTGTCATTTACAACGCGCAGGTGTGGGATACAGGCATCTACACCTGCATTGCACGGAATTCTGCAGGAGTTCTCCGTGCAGACTACCCGCTGTCTGTCATCCGCCGGGCTGATGATGATTTTTCTGAAGATCCAGAGATGCCAATGGGGCGGCCATTCTCTCCAGCAGACTGTCTGGCTGAAGTGGACCAGAGAGTGTGCAGCGGTGAGCGCCACGTGGACTGGTACTATGATAGCAAGCTGGGCTCCTGCATGGCCTTCAGTAACGGCGGCTGTGATGACAGCCGCAACCGCTTTGAGACTTACGAGGAGTGCAAGGCCTCCTGTCAGAGAGAGGGCATGGGCATCTGCTCCCTGCCTGCTGTGCAGGGCCCATGCAAATCTTGGGAGCCACGTTGGGCCTGGAATTCCCTCTTGAAACAGTGCCAACCCTTTGCCTATGGTGGCTGCCATGGGAACGCCAACAACTTCCGCACCAAGAAGGAGTGTGAGGCAAACTGCCCACAACCCAAAAGGAAACCTTGTAAGACCTGCCGGGTGAAAGGGAAGATGGTTCCCAGTCTGTGCCGGAGTGACTTTGCTATTGTTGGGCGTCTGACGGAGCTGGTGGAGGACCTGGACTCCGGGTTGGCCCGTTTCAGCTTGGAAGAGGTCCTGAGAGATGAAAAAATGGGGTTGACTTTCTTCAACACCAAACATCTAGAGGTGACTATCGCCAAGATTGACTGGAGCTGCCCCTGTCCCAACATCACCATGGAGGAGAACCCTTTGCTGGTGATGGGTGTAGTGCAGGATGGCATGGCCATCATCCAATCAGACAGCTATGTCAGAGCCATAACTGAACGCAGACTCAAAAAGCTCCGTGACATTCTGAATAAAAAGTCCTGTAAAGTATCGTAGATATACCAGTGCTAAGACACTAGCTACAACGAAAAAAAAAACAAGCAGCAGCAGAGTGCTGCTACATTTTTCTGCAGGTAGGATGCAAGTTTATGTTTCAGACCAGAACGAGTTATCTGTTACATAGGATAACATGTCTGGGTAGTTACAGGACTGCTGGCTGTGTTTTTTTATTTTCACAATCCAGCCTCCAGGACGTATGCTGGGCTTTGAAGCCAATATTTGCAGTAGTGGCCAAATTAGAAATATGACTCGACATGAAGCCACTGGGCCCAAAAAGAGTTTTCTCACAGATTAATACTGGGAAGAAGACATCTGCCAAATGACTTGTTTTACTATCAGAATTTTATTCATTTGATCCAATAAAGTCTAGAAGAGCTGTACCATTAATTAATTGTATTCCCATTCAAGTAAGTTAAGTCCTTAACCAGAAGTAGCCGACTCAGCAAGTGTCTTGCAGGATGGTGTTGTGGCCCATAGATGTAAAAGATCCAGGTCATTTTATAAATGGAAGTTAGTTTCATGTGCAAACAAACTACTTTCATAGAAATACCTCCAGGACTCTCTATAAACATGGAGATCTGTGGCCACAGTTGACATTTTGACTTGGATAAGCACAGGTGCATTAAACATCTCTGGATTCCATTATGTGTCTCTAAGTTAGTGATTGGCCATGCACCATCCCAGAGTCCTGGTTCTGACTCAACAAAATGTAATGCAGCCATCTTTAATACAACTTTGCCTCTGTGTTTGACAAGACAAAATGTCTGCCATTAAATAAAGTGTCCATTTGCTGCCAAATGTTATAATACCCCCAAATAATAGTGTGGCTGCAATAGTCCACGGGGGATCTTTTAACACCGCAGATGAACCGCAACAAGAAAAGCTCATATTTAATCACTTTTTGTATCAAAACAGACAGCTATGTTAAATATCATGTAATGAAGAAATCCCTTGTATGTACAATATATATCAATTACAACACAGGTTGTACTACATTCCAGATGCGTTGTGAGTTCATATTACCAATGCTGAAATGTTGTTTTTAAATATGCTTTAATATCTTTCTTTTGACATGTATTTTATGTTTCAGCAGTCAAGTAAGTGGATCCACAAGCTTGTCATGCGAGAGAAATAGACACCTACTGTATATTAACTCTATATTGTCTTTTTCTGTTGTTATTGTTTTAAGTTTATTTGTGTTGGCCTTTTTATACCCGTCATGTACATGTGTTTTTAAAGGTTTCATTAAGTTGTTATGTATGATTTTCAGCTCTAATGCTCAGCCCGATATCTCCCTCTGCAAAGCACTTCTGCTCGCTTAGTTTCACTGACAGTCTCTGTGAACTGAATAAAGAAATAGAAAGAGTAGGTGGCTGCAACAAGGTAAATATAGTACAAAGACAACATATCTGTGAGCCTTTTTACTCAAGTGTGCAATACAGAAGAAGATGATACATTACAGGATTTCAGATCTGATTAAACATAATTATCCACGTCAATGTGTATTTGAATATAGGTAAATGGTTCATTAACAGTTCTGGAAAATTTGGCAATGTATCCGAGCTTCAAGTGTAAGTTAAGGCGTTTTGACCGTCCCGCTCCACATACTGGTCTGCACCCAGAGAAGGAACGGAAGAAAACTTCACACCAAACTCTCCTTCCTGAACAGAAGACACTTGTTGTTTGCAGGCATGTCTACCTAGCAAAGGAAAACATGTCAACCTTGCATTAGTGAGGCAATACTTTCATAGCTGCATTGTTCACCCATCTTTTTACTTTTAACAGATAGAAATTGTGTTGTTGTATTAATGAGCTGTGGACTTACTATTTTCTCCAGGAATAAACCATTTCTTTGTGCTATCGAACTGAGGAGGGAGAGATCCCTGAGTCCCCACTCTGGATTCCTGTAAGATCAATAATTATAGCCTTTATGAATCCCACAGTCACTTTTGTATTATTATTGCATGAATGACAACAAACACGTTATGGTTTTGTATTCAGTGTTGTGTCTTACACCAACCAAAAAGATGCTTTTGTAAATTAACTCACGGCTGCTCAGAATTTTGACAAGAACACACGGCGACCACTCAAATCTCTTTATATCAGAGAAAAAGGGATATTCCAGATTGTTTTGAAGTGGGGTTGTATGAGGTACTTATCCACAGTCAGTGTATTTCTCACTGTGGTTGGTGATAATTACGCCTCCAGTTTGGAAAAGCAGGCAGGAGTATCAGTGTGAAAGCTAAGCTGTATACTGCTGCAGATAGGGGCCTCAGGGAAACACGTTTCAGTTACCTATAAAAAAAATTAAAAAAATCTATATCAGTGTAGGTGAATTACATATTTTGAAAACTATCACAATCTAATCTTCCCGTGAGACAACCCTTACTAGGTTAATGTGAGGGGTATTAAGGCTGGTAACTATGCTGTTGGCAAATCCACTAAAATTCACTGACAGAAATAGTCATTTGAGCTCACAGGAAACGGTGTTGCTTGTCCACCGCTGCCAACACAGCAACCCCTGTGTTCTGCAAAGTAGAATCCCTTTTTTTGTCAAAGGAGTCTGATGGCTGTGACAGGAACAAGAACAAGAATAAGAGCTTTTGTTCCTGTGCACACATTAAATCAACAGGGCTGTGTGTCAGCAAAGTGCTGGATACGCTTAAAGTGATACTTTCTGGGGGATAAAGTACATTTTGCTGATGGCTCCGCTCAGCTTCCACAGTGCTACTCATGCAAGCTTCTCTAGATCGGAGTCGTGCTGGCCACCATCTACTGCAGGTACACTGAGTATGGATGAGTGCCTCATACAACCACACTTCAAAAAAATCTGAACCATTCCCTTTACTTCCATCAAACACTAAAAAAGATTTTAAGGCACTTTACCTCTGCCGTAGGCTGTAGTCAAAGTCAATGTTACTTTGAGGGGTGATGTGACCGTTCACTGCATAGGGCTGAGGGCAACAACAAAATGTTATTCAGCATTTACTTAACAGGCATATTTTGTTTTGATAATATGTCATGAATGTGGCCATTGCATGTTTGTGACAACATGGTTTTTCACTCACCCCATATGTCAACAGAAGACCCTGCGGCTTCAGCACTGCTCCGGCCCCTTTGAATAAACCCTAGAAGAAAAACAGTGATTGTATCACTACGGAGGCTGAGTGTCAGGAAGGTCAACCTCCATCCCTTTTTGTTATTTCTTTCATAGCTCAAAGCACCAGAGGCAGAAAAAGTAAAAGGGCACTGCTTACAGTTATTTTCTGAGGTCAAAAGGGTTATATGGTTTCAGCACCCTGGGGGGCAAAACTTGTATATTTCTACTTCATTGAAAAAGAACACCCAGACCAGATAATGTATACTATATTGTAAAACCACTGAATGAAACGAGTAAGATGGTGTTATGGTTTTTAAAAACAAAATAATCCTTTTAAAGCGATTTTTTCTAAATTGAAAACATTTGCAGGTTTTGCTGATAGAGCCTCACTTGATCTTATGTGAACAGATTCATATGGTGACTAAAGTTAGCTGACTTAAGACTGATATAGTGTGTATTATGTGTATCTTATTACAAAGTATGCTTTGTGTCATTTGACCCACCTCTGTCTCTGTTTTAGTGTTTGTTAGGATTAACCATTTACCCGTAACTGCCACCTTATGCCATAATAAAGCAAACCTTAAACCCCCTCTTGCTCTGAGCATTGAGAGCTTCCCCTATCAGAGATTTAAACCACAACCATGTTTGATCAGGGCTGGATTTACTAACTACAGGGGCACAAAGCAAAAATTAGGGCCTCTTATTTGTAATAACTTTGTTGTGTGTTGATTTATTATTGAATTTTTGAATATTGCATATTTCTTATTTGCAAAGAAATATGCCCCAAGGTGGCACAATATAAACCCATACAATAAGGGCCTTAAAACTTGATTGTTCCTTGGGGCCTCATAAAAAGGAAACAGGTAACTGAAAAGCCTTAAACATTCCAGTTTATTTTGCTTTAGTGGTGCATCCAACATAACCAAACCAATTTGCAAACAATTAAAACAAAAAAATAATCTTCAACTTACTTTCGAATTCAATAACCATTAAAGTAATTGCCCAAAAAATCTGAAAGCATGTCTGTTTGTGACATTTTAAAGACTTAACAATTTATCAAGGAAATTATCGAATGATTAATAAATAATTCAAATAATCATTAGTTGCAGCCCCAGTGTGCATTATTTAATTACAGCCTTTAATTTGATGCTTCATTCAAAATCACATAATTTATACTTATGTGAATACAACATAGACATATCACTTAATCGTAAACTTTGACCCTCTTGTTCATTTTTGCAGAGAATTGTGGGTCAAATGCTGCTTGCTGGCTTGCATACTGCAGAAAGCAACTATATGCACTGTGACATCATGGTATTTTTTTTTAGCATACTATAAAGTACGGCAGTATGGTTGTTGGTGCACTCTCTATTTCTGAGTCTTCTGGGGGTTAGGGCCTCACTTTTAACTGTTGGTAATCCAGACCAATCACTACATGATGAGCATTTATAAAGCCTACCTCTGTGCAAGCCATTGGAGAAATGTGGATCATGTTGATGTTGACGACCAGATCGAGGCTCTCTGGTTGGACGCCTCCCCAGTACTGATGGGGCAGAGAAGCATCCAGGTGGATGACTGGCCTCACATTGTACAGCTGGTAGTGGGCTCTGTACGCTTCGATACTGAGAATAGGAACAAAAGACATTATTGTTAATGCAAGCACCCTCCAGAAAAACACAGCCCCGCATGAGTAACATTACCGTTTTACCCGAGTTTAATGGCTAACGCTTTGATTCAAGTTTACTACGCAGACATTAATTAATACCGCAATACCCCGAGTTAATACGCTGTTTATACCATAATACAGTGTAACTAACTGACACACGCTGTGTTTACCTGACTAGAGACTGGCGGTCATACTCTGACGGCTGCCAGGTAATATTCCGCAGGGCCTGAGCGAAGTGTGTGACATGCTGCCCGGTGCCGGAGGAGATCTCCAGAGCCTGCAGGGGTCTCCCGGTGTTCACGCACTCCCGGAGCACCGCCAGAATGGGCTCCTTGTTCCTCTCCGCGGCGGCGGCGTTCAGCATCGTGCCAAACCCCGGGTATAACTGTCGAGTTATGCGGTACAGTTTACGAAACCACTCCACAGCTGAGTAACGTCAGTCCAGATTGAATAACTCCACACCACCCACGAATGTTTTGTTTTTCGGCTGAAAATGGTCCGCTTCCGCATTGCCCCACGTGACTGACGTGACAGCCAATAAGAACACATAAGTTCTCGTGCACCGTTATAAAACCACAGACTGAAAAAAAAAACCAATCACAAAAACATGTGTATAGTTGGACTAAGAACTAAATTGATCTCTATTCAAATTCCAACAACCAATAAAAAATATTTGATTTTGTTAAATCAAATTAATGAAGGACCTATCACAATTTTTTTTTTAAACATTCAATAATTTATAATCATCAATGTTGTCCAATTCTAACGTGAAAATCAAGTTTGGCACCCAACTGGTTTATATTGGCAAAATATTTCAGAAACAAATGAATAAAAAACTCCCCTGCTATTATTACTTTTTTCTCTCCTTTTTGTTAGTTATTGATTTTGCTCCCTCAGATGTTGGTAGCTGTGAACTCTGAATTGATATATCTATTGATGTGCTCTTCTTATTAAGGTAAGGAAAATGGAAAAAAAGAAAAAAAAACAATTTTACATAGGGGTTTCTTTATTTAAGGGAAAATATCATTCAGGTACACATCCTATTTTACAAAATTTACAGTTTCAGACAATTTCAACCCAAAGCTCACATTTAAATCTAACATACACAGAAATCAACAATTAATAATTTAAAAGTTCTGTCAGAGTGACAGATATAAATAGAAACAGCAGAAATAAACAAAATATTTTGGCAGACACAAATATACAGAGCAGGATTGTCAGTGTGGTAAATCAAGGGAAAACAGTCACAACACCAATCTAATTTCAAATGGACAAAAATAGATAACTATCTTTTATGTAATCCAGTTATATTAAACAGAAATTGTCCAAAAACACAACCAGGATGGAAACATAACTATGAATCTCTTAGGATATTACTCAGGTATATTAATTTTAGCTGGCAATGTAACTAAACTTGTGTGGAACAAAATCTGAACCAAAAAATCTTTTTAACTACATCTTTTAATAAAACTTTATTCTTATCTGTACAGTTACTTATGCATTCAATGGAGTGAAATGCAAACATAATAAATGACAGTGCCATGAACTGTGTGCTTCTATTGATGTGATGTAAAGGCCTGACACAGGGGGCAATATACAAACATTTCATCTGATTTTGGTTTGAATCCATGATATTTTCTCATGTTGTTAGTACCCACTAATTTGTAGGATTCGCTCTTCTCTTGGTGCATCTTGAATTGACCGAACAGAACTTAGAAATAGAGATCTCAGAGAATGTTGCTGCACGAGGCCCAATATTTAGTGATGTGACAGCTGATTTCATGCAGTTGTGAGCGCCTTGTCCTTCTCATCCAGCCCAACTGCATGTTCAGCGGTTTGACTCTGCTCCTCCTCCGTGTTGAGCAGTGTTTGTGGCACGTCAGGAGCAGACTCTTGGCTCTCTTGTGGCACCACAGATGGATTCAGACACAGTAAGGTCTGGTTGTTACCGTCAGGTGTATTCATACTGGTCATGGTGGTGACCACAGAATCGCTGAAGATAGTGTTTGAGAAGACAGAGTTGAAAGTGAATGAGGAGCCAAAAAGTGACTCCTGCACAGGGGATTTGGGGGATTTGTTGCCGTCTGTGGGAACAACAGCTGTCAGGTCTCTGGGAGGTTTGACTGGAGGAGTGGGCTCTGGTTCACTGTTATTGGTCTCTGGTTCAGGTGGACTGGCTGCTTCCTCCTGATTTCTGCTCTCCTCTGAAACGCTGGCAGAGAGCGGGTCCGCCTTAGCCGTCACCCTGCAGTCACTGTTGACACTGGAGCGCCTGGACGATCCCTCTGCTGTGGAGATGACGCTGCTGGCTCGGGGGAGACTTTTGGGAGACTTGGGACCTTTCAGTCGCCCCTCTTTCCCCAGTGGGGTGGAGAAGCAGTTGAGGCAGCCGGACATTGAAGAAGACTTGCCCTGGACATACAACACTGTGATGGGGGAACACGCTAAGGCTCGGGTAGTTTCAGCTTTGCTCGAATTGACTTTTGAATTCGTCCCATTCAGCCCTGAGTTTATTTTAACAGTTCCTGCTGAATCTGATGAGCGACGCGTCACTTTCCCTCTCGACCCCCTGCGGATGCTCTTCGTACCCCTTGTGAGCCAGAAGTCCTGAGAGAGGCCGGGGGCTTTCTGTTTTGGTGTAGACTGAATATCTGAACTGTGGCTGCTGGTGATGGGCATGGTAGCAGCTTTCTCCTTGTGCTGCTTCAGCGTGTGTTGGGGAGTGGAGGCATCGCTTGGGGGCTGGAAGGAGGAGGAGGAGCGGCGTGACGGAGGCTGCTGGACAGGGCTGCTGCCATTGGACCATGGCTCATTTTCCAGACTCATGCTGAACTCACCGCTGCTCTCGCTCTGAGCCCGACTCTGGGCGCCATTCAGCCCTGGAAAGAAATGACAATGTTTTTAACCCAAAGGCCAATTTAGTATGATAACAAAAATAAAGCCATGACATTTGTTCTGGTTGGATAAAAGTCTTGACATTTGGTATGGACAAACTTTGTGCAGATATAAAACATTGAAACTTGTAGATCAAATGAAAGAAATCTCACAAGTCTGGATTTTTGAGAACTAAGGAAAAAAGTAATAAGCATCTTCCATACAAACTGTTTTTCTTTACACTGATTGTATATGTATGCACATATTTGATATTTAACTTGCTATGAGCTCATAAATACACTTGCCTGGGCAGCACAAAATGTCTGATAAACTGCCATTATCTGATCATACTGTATTTAGTTTCTAGACGACTAATTGTAATAAAAAAAAAAAAATTAAATAAATAAAAACAGTGAAAACAGTGGTTCTGTGTGCTTAAAGAATAGACCAGACGGCTCTACTGCTCTAAAAAATGTCTTCCTGCTTACCCTTTGCCAGCCCAGAGGACACTTCCACTAAAGGAAATGAAAATGTCAACTGCAGACACAAATAAAGAGCTGAAAACAGTATTCTTAAAGACCCACAGGGGGCAGTAAAATCAAGTTTTTGGCCTCAGTGGTCAGCAGAGAGATTAATATAAAACAAGGTCATGATTGCAATCTGATGGATTTGCTCTAATTCCAGAGCTGGTAATACATCTGTATGCTTGGCGAATCCTCTAAACGAGTATCCACAGGGCTTTACCGTGATTCTGCAGCTCGTCGTTGTCCTCAAATCCAGATGGCACCGCGCTATCGTTTGAGTCCTTGTCTGTGGGGAGTAAAATGAGAAATCACTGAGTGGTTACAAGCCACTGACACTTCCAGCTTCAACACTACAACATTGTTTGAAATGCGCTATTCTGTAACATTTCTTCCATACGACTATTATCATTAGATAATACCACGTTTGCATCTTTAAAGGTATCAGAAAACTTTTCATCCAAGAAATAATTGTCTTTATGTAAATAATCAAGCATTCTATCTGTAAGTTACCCTATGTATGTGTGCATCCGTAGTGTATAGCCTAAAAAACCTCTCCTGTACCTCCTTCTACGCTGAAATCAACCAAACATTTACTCGTGAATGCCTCTACCTGTCACCCAGAGCTCAGAAACATCTGGCACAGTGCCGGTGGTGTCAGTGGTTGTGATGGTGACGTGGCCAGATGGTGGAGTGGTGGGAGGATTAAGGTGGAAGATGGACAAGATGGATGTGGTAAGGGATGAGGACAATGCGTTCTTCCTGTCCTCCTCCCCATCAGCCTCTGACCCATCCAGCTGCTCTGAGCTGTCTGCCCATCGCTGCTCCTTGAACTGGGCCGAGGGAGACGCCAAGCTGCTCAGGGCTGCATTGTTGGACCAAGGAGTGGAAGAAGTGGCAAGTGGATGAGGGAGTGGGACAGACAGGTGAAGTGGTCATGGAGATTAGGAGGTAATATTTTGTTCTATGGTGTGGAGAACACGGAGAAAGGGGTGTTTTGCTCTCTCCACAGACCACGCAGTTTAACAAATAGAACTGTGGATTTCTGCTGTTAATCTCTACAGTACAGCTGGCTCCTGATAGAGCTGAGCTCCTGCAGAGCCAGTGTCCTCCTGCAATGCAGCATTTCTTTGTCCTCTGGTAAAATACCCTAGATTAGTTTCAAATATAGCCACCGTGCTAGAAAGTAACTGCTGCCGACAAATAATTCAACCCTTGTGCCTCACTAGAGCATTTTTTGGTTTTTAATTTTTCAACAGAATTCGTTATTTTAATGGCTTATTGATTTTTCTGAGAGTTCGACTTCGAATTTGTCTATTTTAAAATGTGTGTCCAGAATACAGAACCTCAACGTTAATGACAAAATGTCCCAGTTTAATCAAGTTTTGATCCCCTGGCATCAACAGCACAAAACTATACATTCAAATTTATCTGGCCCTGTCTTTAAAATTAATTTTTTTGGTATTTTCCAGCAGATTGACACATGCTGATTAAAAACAGAAATCAAATAAGCAAATTGTTGCTGATTATTGAAATGTCTCAGATTGTGAAAAGCATTTGGACATATGCATTAAGTATACTTTTTCTTGAAAAAGCTTGGATCATGTTTACAAATTGTTATTTTATGAAAATAAATCTGATATTGTATTGTATTTGAAATTTGAATTAGAATTCGACTGCCCTTTTTTATTATGGCAGTTTTTTGTCTTTAAGGTCATAACAGCAATTTTTTTAATGTGAAGCACAGAGGTTAAATATGTAAAATCTACCATAATTTAGTTATTAATGTGGTGGAATGAGGGTGTCATGGACACATTAATAACATATGCCAGGTGATGTTACACCTGCAGGGAAGCATCCTCACAAATCCTATTCAAACTGTGTTTCTTTGGTATAATGGCACATAGCAGAAAAACAATAAAGCACAGTGTATCACTTCGTATGATCAAGTTAGGAGTGAAACAAAAGGCTACAGTCAGGATGAGTGCAGACATCGAACCACAGTCTTTCTTACACATGGAACGACGGAAGAGGGACTTGACTTTGTCTCTGTCCTTCAGCCTGTTCCTCATACGGGGAAACATTTTGGTGGCTATTTAAAAGCAAAGTGCAGCCACATGGGAGGTAAACAGAGGAATGGATGCAAGCAGAGAGAGGGATGGAGGGGTGGGAGAGGCAGGAAAAGACAAGGGGAAGGAGGAAAGCAGGAGCGAAGAAATACATTAACAAACATGATAGACATGAGGAAGACGTTTTGAGGACTGCTGAGGAAAGTTCACACACCTCATGCATCAGGAAAACATGACACACACTCAGACTGTAATATCTGCATTTTTTATGCATTTATTACATAGTTTAATTTAATATTCATGTATTAGGGACGTTCATTCTTCTTGAAAAATGCTGAGGTGGAGTGGGGAGTTTTATCAAATTTTGGGAAGATGTCTGTTCTACAAAGACAGCTTCACGTGTCGATGAAACATGAATGTCTCGCTGTCCTCTGACTGTAGACTGGACTTTGTATTGACACACACCTGGATGATCTTTGTGCCCTGCCTCTGATGATGGCCTGACTTCCTGTTCTATGGCTGAGGCAGTGAACGGGGGACTTGGGTTCTTTGATGAGATTGATTCAACCACGGCAATGGGAGGTGATCTGGTGAAATCAATGAGGTCATACTCACTGCTGTTACGCTGAGGTGAGACGGCATCACCTGCTGTGGTGGACACTGAGCCTCCGAAGCCGTCTGAGCTGATGAAGGAGCTGTTTTCGTGACAGGGGAGGTGTGGCTCATTGATGCCAGAGTGTGTGGGTGTTGGTGGGCGGTCGGGTCCGTGCTCTCGGCTGTTGGATTTAATCAGCTTCTTCAGTTTCAGAGTGATCCAGTTTCCACGTCTGTGTGAGACAGATATATGAGGGGAGAGACAGAGTAACAATGGGCGCTTTAACAACCCAGGTCTGTTTGCTTAGTCCGATTTGCTTTCATAGTGCAGAAATGTAACTGGGCCAAATTAAAAGAAAGATGTGCAGAGCTGCATTAGCAGCTAAAGATATAACTCCCTGTGGAAGTTGTTGGAAAAGTAAAAAAAAACCAACCCATTAATGCGAATTTGAATTTTATCTAATTTGATATGATATGGACAAAGATGCCCCATTATACAGAGATACAGAGAACCACTGAGCTGACTGGTTTCACTGTAAACACCATGAATATTTCTTGATCAGTCAACAAATGGTTTCTCTGAGCTGTAATGAATATTCATTAAAATGACAGGAGACTGACTAATAACCACAGGGTAATCAAAATTGCTATTGTTAAATATTTACGTCAGTCGTGTCACCACAG
>JAOWBC010001255.1:16140854-16155201 GCA_028566105.1 Hypoplectrus providencianus | reverse complement strand
CAAAAATATACGTTACAACAAAACAACAAAAAGAGGCTAAACATCTACAGCATCTGTGTCATGCTCATATGGTGGAGGCATTGTTTATAATATACGTACATTTTTTTCTACCATAACTTAGCAACTAACACCTTGCCCTAAGCCAACTTACCTGCTGACGGAATCGTCGATTTTCTTTCTCGAGGTGCCTCTTTTGCCTCTCCAGGACTGTGGTTTCTTGCTCCAGGCTTTGCTTCTCTGTTTCTAGTTGCTCCAGGCGTCGTGCAGAGATCCGTAGTTCCTCTAACGTGGCCTGAAGACTCTGGTTCTCTGCTTCCAGCTCCTGAACCTCTGCCTCCAGGCGCTGGACTTTACGGTCTAAAGAGATGAAAGGTGAGTAGAGGAAATAAACCAAACAGTAATGGTGTTCTTGCAACACTAAATATTTAATGTTAATTTGCACCACAGAACATACCAGTGTTATCGAGGGAAATCTGCAGATGCTGGTTAACTGTGTCCAGAGCCCTGCACTTTGCTTCCAGCCGCTGAGTGTGCTTGCTGGCGTAGGAGGAACGAGTTGGCAGATCTGTGAAGATGCTGTCATGGCAGGGACTGCTGCTTTTTGAGCCAGGGGAGCCATCACGTGATCCAACAAAACAGTGGAGCCTATTGTGATTGTTTTCCAATACTTCCAGATCAGACATCAGTTCTTTAAAATGGTCTCCGTCTATGTCCTCCAGCTGTCCTTTCTCCTGGATATGAAGGTCTGCATTATTTGTGAGGAGGATCTCACTCTGGACTCTCTCCAGATCTTCTGTGTGAAGTGGTTCATGGCAGTTTGAATCTCCATTCAGAATCGGCTTTGTTTCTTCAGCTACATAAGTGTGGTTTTCTACATTTGAGCAGGTGGTTTGCAACCCTGTGGGTTCATCTGCTGATGAGGTACAGTTATTGGTTCCACGGAAGACCTGGGGGTTATGTTTGTACTGCACGCTGTTGTTAGTAGATACAGCTCTGAGTTCCTCTATGGTCCTCAAGAGACTTTGGTTCTCCTTCTCCAGCCTCAGCATCCGACTGCGGGTCCTCTCACTCACCTCCTCACCCAGAGTCTGCTGGCCTTTAAATAAGTACATGATGGCAATTTAATGATATAAGAGGATATAAGGATTTAGGATTTAGGAAGTCAAAATAAAAGACTTGTGAATAATGACAGGTTAGTCATCTTTCAAAATACATTCAAACTCCATGCAGGAGCAAAAACAAACAAGAAAAGTATCTAGAAAAGAGCAAACAGTTAAAACACTCATGCATGCATGCATCCACAGACACTTACATAATTGGATTATCCATTACTTTTCTACACTAACACTCCAACCAATTCAACCATTACTTCTTCTAACTGTGCCACAAGCTCTTACCCTGAGATTTCTCAGTGGTCTTGGAGAGCTGCTCTAACTCCCAGCCAAGATGCTGAGACTCCGCCATGCTCCTCCTTTGAGCCAAACACAGAGCCAAGTTCTCCTCCTGCAGCTCATCGATGCGCATCCGATCTGCCTCTTTCTCCTAAAATGGAGACACAAAGTTGCAGATGTATGAGTACAGGTGCATAAAGAACATGAAGATCATTAAATCTAAAAAAGAACTTAGAAGTCATTTATTGTGATTTCCCTCCTTTGGGTAGATGCTTACCTGTTCCATGTCGTGAACTCGGGCTTTAAGCAGCAAACTGTGTTTCTCCAGCTGGTGGATTTTATCAGAGCGTGCCCTCCAGCCTGCCAACTGGTCTTCTAACACCTCTTTGGTCTCCTGTAGCACCCTGTTATCCTCCTTTACCTCCTGAAACACATACACACCACCAAATCCTCAATGTTAGAGTTTAATTGTAGTGATAATTATGACTAAAAAATCACTGGTATAGCATCTGTATTGCTGCTATAACCTCCACTTTGGCCTTGTAGAACTCCATCTTGTGCAGTTGCTCCCTGTAGCGTCCCACTTCACTCTCCAGCTTGTCCGCCTTGATAGCTCTCTCTCTCATGGCGTCTAGCTCGTCACGGTATGTCCGAGCTGCACGGGCGTCGCCAAGAAGCTGGGAATTCTGATGAAGGTTCAGACAGAAGCATGGTTTTGACTAGGAAATGTAGCTCTACATCAGTCTCTCAACTAGTCCTGCAAGTCTTTAAAGTGTCTCTGAGTCTCTTGTCAGTCAGATTCTTACATTGTTTGTATACATAGTTGCATTAATCAACATTTTTATCCAAACAATAGTTCACATTAGTCCCTGTGTCATGGAAGGTAGAAACCACCTCAGAGAGAATTATCACTGCAATTCCCTTTTAGCTTCAGCATTCCCCTTTTTAATTTTTTTTTTCCCAATATTTTGCTTTTAGGGTTGTTTAGCCCATTGCATTTCTTTTTTCACTGTTCTGCTTTTGTTAAGAAACCAACTGTATGCTACTGTTGCAGCACAAATAGGAACAGAGCTTAAAAGTCAGATCATTTCCTTCAGGCTTTAGTTAAAAGCAGAATTAACATTGGTTTCACATTTATCAGGTGGACAGAAACAAGACTGAATAGATGCTAATGTTGCTCTCTGCCTGCTTTGGAAGGTGACAGTATGTCAGTGTTGTGCTAGCTTGTTCTTCTGCATCAAAGTGGTCCAGAAAATCATTAATACTGCTTTAATTGGTAGTGTTTGGCTGTTAGAAACCATTCTAGGCTGTCCAGCCACAAGGTCCTAAATGGAGTATTGAAATTGAGATTTCCTGTTCAGACAAATCCATATGAGCTGCGGTTGGATCTCTGAGTCAGAGTTCAGAGGTTTAAATGTGCTGTCATTAAGCAGTGCTTTGCAGTAAAGCATGGTGAACAATAATCTGTATAATCTGCAGGGCAGTCAGGAGGTTACTGTGTGTCACCAGAAGGAGCTGCAATTCATTCTTTGTCTTTTTCTGACTTCAAACCTCCTGCTGGATCCTCTTCAGCTCTGTCTCCATGTTTTCCAGCTCATGTCTGCAGTCCTGCATCTGCTCACTCTTCTCCTCTCTGGGCAGTGGAGAAGGACAAGCAGGCGGGCATGTTAGTGTGTTCTACTTACGTCTTTTCTGCGGTAATTTTACATATATTAATTGAAAATAAATACTGCAAATGACTAAATGCAACACCCCTTTGAAATGCTTGCAAATTCAGAACTGTAAGCTTGCTATGAAAAACTCTGCATCCATGACACAAAACCACACATACTTCGTTTTAATGTAGAAGTAATAAAATCTGTTTTCTCTCCCTCATTATCAGAGAACAGATGCATAGAGGAAGAGCTACAGCAGGTTCAGATGTACATAAGCACATGAAAGAATGGTCTAAAGGCCATACATGATGCTTTAAGTGATATTGTGTTTGCTCAGAAGCAGCAGTATGTGAACATGAGTGCCCAACGAGAGAGGACAATACAGCCAAGAAGATGGGTTGGAGAGCAATGATGGCACTGAGATCTTGATCGGATCAGGGTTAGTATGTGTGTGTATGTGTGCGACTAGTATTCACTTAAATGCAGAGCCAATGTGGGTCAGTGGTGGTGCACAGCCATGGAACCTGCCAAACAGGCGGTAATGTGGGCCAAACTCCCAGGGGCATCTCTTATCCTGTAGTATCTCCCTCTCTCTGCCTCTCATTCATTCTCTGCTGGCTGTTCCCCAGAGGACAGGCTAACTCTCTACAGACATCCATCCTGGAGAAAAACTCATGCTACACCAAGAGACAGTATCAAACTCTGCATCACTCACTCACTCATGGGATTTAGCAACTTCTACCAGTGTGCTTTTTTTGATTTAATGCCATTTCTATTGTTTTTAGATTTTGTAAACAACAGTGCTCCTGTACCTTGTCATGCTTCCTATGAAATACTTTTATGATTGTGAAGTTGTAAAAGGGTGCAATTGATTTATTTTTTCTAACAAGCTGGAGAGTCACAAAATACATAGTGCATCTTAATTTAAATGCAAAAAAAGTATTTGTATTACAGTAATCGACAGATAAAGATGCTATCTGATTACCCACACTGTTATGAAAATAGGGATATTAGCAGGATTGTAATTTTTAATTAGATTTCAAAATAAAGAATGACAAACCAATGTGCACACAGAAACTTAAAACAACACTTTTGTGGGAATTGAGTGAAACCATAGTTGACAGTTAATATTTTTATTATAAATAATGCCAATATTGAATGGAAATGTGACCATATTTTTAATCATAAATGATTGATCCAAAGACTAGACATCAATTTATAGAAACAGTTCCAGGAAAGACCAACAACAAACATAAGTAGCACGGATTGGCGAAGCTAAAGCTAATGCTAACTTTGTCAGATTAGCTAAATCATCTATTTATCTGAGATTAAATTTAATTGTACTTATTTTACTGCAATTGTTTCATATTTATCTTCTTTGTATACATTCTTTTTTTTTTTTTTTTTTTAGCAAATCAATAAACTGTGTGATACTCACAGCTCTTGTCTGAGTCGTCTGATCTTGGCCTTGGAGTCAGCCAGCTCCACTGCCAGGTGCTGCTGAGTCCCCGTCTGATGCTGCAGGCTGGGAGAGTAGCTGCCGGACTGCGGGCTGGAGGGGCTATTGAGCAAACTGATCACACCTTCCTTTTCCTGCATTAGCTCTGCTATAGTCTGCAAAAAAGGACATGTAACAGCTTAAATAGCTTCAGGATATGACTTAATACCCAAGTTTACCTTTTAAGTAAGAAAATATGCAGTATATAAGTATCTCTAAAATTCAGAACAAATGATGAAAGAATCTTAAATGTACGTCTAGATGGGTGTCCCTCTGTTCCAGCACTAGTCTGAGGTGTGTGGCCATGTTCCTCGCAATTGCCTCCAGCTCATCTGGGTGCACCTCACTGGACTCCAACCACTGCAGGTCCAGCACGTTTTCCTGACTGTGGGTCAACTGGTAAACACGGGAAGGAGAAAGAAGAAAAAGGCCAATATATTTTAAAAGCCTATAAGAACCCCAAAGTGACAGAGTTTCTTATTTCCTTTCCTGATAAATCCTTACTACCTATAGGAATTTCATATAAATTTATAGTGTCAATATTTTGTATTACTAGTACTATATTTAGCACAGTGCATGCCATGTGGCCTCTGCTGGCCTGAAAAACCTACTGCATCTACGGTATTTTTATTTGTCCCAGATACCAGAGAGACTACACACAAAATGATTTCCTGTGTAACACAGCTGTGGCATTTCAATACCTCCTGAATATGTGCAGCTATGGCAGCCTTCGTGTCAAAGTCAAGCGTCTGGATCCTCTCGATGTACTCTTCTTTTTTCTCACACTGAAAACAAAAATGTATGCAGATTTATATCTCCAAAGCTCATACAATGAGTTTCAGCTTTTGTGTGCAGAAGTCATCAAATAATCAGAGTTTACCTGGACTGCACATCCTAACAGCAGCAGCAGAAGCTTTTTCATTTCCTCCAGACTTTGTTCTGTGGGGGAAAAAAGTTCATTATCTGACACAGAACTTATCAGTTGGATGGCTGCTGGCATGGATTTAAGTTGAATAGATTGCTGGCTGGTGAATTTGGGTCACCACTTGCCAAAGCCTCACCATCACAAGGCAGTGTGGTTATCAGACTGATAGAGTGCAATTGAATTAAAACGGTATCAGAGAGATCTGTCTGGAAATACTGCAACCATTTCATGTGACTTTTTTTACTGCTGGGAATTATGGGGAAAAAAATATTTTAATTCTCACAGTTTAAAAAGAAAGATGATCACACAACATATTGTTGTCATTTTAATTGTCTAAAGGCAATTAGCAATTATATTACTGCTAGTTAGGGGTCCAAGCAGCGATGCCCACTGATCGAGCCCTATTGTTTTCTTCTCGTCAATTATTTTCCTAACAATTCTCTCAGGCTGTAAAACCAAAAGACCAAAAGGGACATAATTGGCAGGTGGATTAGAAATTCCACCCACCACTGAGATGGCTCTGCATAATCAATAATTAATTGACTATTTCATAACTATCTCAAAAATAAAAAAGCAGATCATCTTTGCTGATCTTCTGCTTTAAAAAATGTCAAATTTTTCAACTTTTTCTCACATATCTGTCTATTATTGTGAACAGTTGCCCCAAGATGTGTCAGGATCAACTCTTGACCTGGCTGGGATAAAGCTATTAGGGAGATTTCAACTATGGCTATATGTCATGTTCAATAAATTCTTAATTTTCTCTTGGATCTATTTCGAATGGTTTAGCAACGACACTCAGTGTATACTAATCATGTCTTAATCTTAGGTGAATTATAGGAAATCAATCCAGTGCTTATTGATGCTTATTGATGCTCTGCTTATATCAGCAAACGGATTAATCAGGTTTCCAACAACATACTGACTTAGCAGCTCCAATAGAGAGGACAGATGAGGGATAAAAGAGCGTACCACAGTAAGGAGTCCTGCCAAGCAGCAACACGTTTGGCAAAGGAATCATGATCAATTGTCTCAGATTATCCTGCAGGAGGGAGAAACAGAGAGGGTGGAGAAAAAAGAAGATTAGAACATTTGAACGCCAAACTGAAACAAGGACAGAGTACAACACTTTTGGCAGTCTAGCCAAAGTGCTTGAATGGACAGGGAGGTATGTATGTCCAACACATAGCCGCTGCTAACACATGTATAGAAACACAGCCAACAAATGGAGTGCTCTGAATGGGTGGATGACAAAGCCAGTTTCCCTGGTGCAGTGGTGTTTGCTACAGCCCTTGTGTGTGTTTGCAGTGTACCAGTGATTGCTAATAGCCCCTAATGAAGAAAATTGACCCTGGAAAGTTCAGGAAACTATCATTTATCCCCATATGCATGGAAAGCTACGGTTGACTGACATTTAGACCTTGATGTAACGCATTCCACCCTGCAGCAACAGTCGCATTTTCCAGTGAATGCCACTGTGACCTTTCAAGGAAAGTTCAACTGACTTAAACTTCTCATATCCCTGCTTGTCTGGCTTGTGCAAAAAACTGTCATTTTGGAGCAAATCTCTAGCCTTTTGAGGTAATTGAAAACTGATTCGGAAACTTGTTTGTTATAACATCTAGCGAAATCCCGAAAAACATTAAACCACTATTAGCATGGCTCCAGTATGCAATGCTGATATGTCACTCCAGCCTTCTGGTCAGGTCTATGACTTTGTAACCGTTCATTTATAGATATGATATCATACATATTATAAAGCTGTGTAAACAAGAAAACATATAACCTCATAATTTCTTTGCAGTGCCAAACTGAACTTGATCTTCCTGTCTGCTGTGAAATTACTTTTCTTGTGATCTTAACAGATCTTAGCAGAAGAAAGCTTAGCTTGAATTGTACTTAATCAGTTTGACACCGACAGAAAATCCAAGCCTTAACATTAGTAGAGTCTGCCCATGAATCTTGTGACTTTATGCGTCACTCTAAAGCTGTGTCTGTCCGGCTCGGCCTGCAGCTTTACTGCGGCTCTCTGCTGTGCTCTAACCTCACTCCTGCGCTGATTACACACACATGTACATGGCTGATATTTAGGCCATGCATCTTAAGAAGAACTAGTTGATCTGCTGGGACACAAGTGCTACCAGCTATCTGGTTTGCGCATGTGTGAGCTGATGTGTGCGTGATGGATGATGCAAAATTGAGGCAGGATCGAAAAATCCAAGTCAAATGTCCAGATATCATAATCCCATGTAGAGAGAGATATAGAGAGCTTAGCAGCCTGCAGCTTGAATACATTAAATAACATGCAACTTTGATGAGAAAAACGGTGAGGGAACATCTAAAACTCACCAAATAATATGTCCTGATTTGCTGGACAAGGAGGTTCAGGTTCTGGATCCTCTGGTTCGTATCCCTGCTCATTTTGTTTGCACCCTGAGGTGTAACCGAGGGATTTCTGAAGGGATGCAACACAAAGGGATTTTACTTGACATTTCTGCTATTCACAAACAAACAATTGTTGTCAGTGGAGGAGTGTGAGAGGAAGCTGCAAGCTGGTTAAAGTCTTGGCTCAGGGATCCCCATGAAAACATGTATGAGGTCTCTATTCACTCCTAACTTTAGCCTGCGTGACGTCATCCCTTTCAGCCGACAAACTGCACTGTTTCAGAGCCAAGTTGGGTGGCATTAGACTTTCCACCCAAAGGAAACTCTTTAGCTGGATTCTTGGGCTGCTGGCACGGGCCCTAATGTAGTCTTGGGTGGAACTGTCATACATTATGGCTGAGATGCTATCATTCAAGAACCTTTGTGAAGTTATGTAGGTCAGACAGGAGAGGGTGCTAGCACAGTGATGGACTACAGAGAGAGACTTTCAATTACGGTTTTGGCCCACAACAAATCTGAAAAACATAATCAACATAAAGGTATTATTGTGCCACACTTATTATTGCATTTTGCAATAATGCCCTTGTTGTTTCCTATGCACTGACTGTATGAATCGGTCTTGTGTTATAATCGAGTATAAATCAAGTAGTAATCTTGTGAAAAAGAACTGTGATCGGGATAGAGACCGTACTAATTACGATTATGATTTTTCATAGCTGAGCCCAGAACATCACTGTGGCTGCTGCTGCTGCTGTGCTATTTGTCCTGTTTCTGTGCCTCCTCCCTCCCTTCCATCTGTGTCCCAGTGCCACTAAACACCAGCAACAAGGCCCTAATCCCAGAGGGTCTCCCAATCCAGGAGATTATCCCGCCTCTTCCCCTCCCCTCGGCGCAGCATTGTTTTGCATTTAGAGCTGGTTATTGTGACCCTGGGGGATAAGTGGGATGAATGGATACTGTAGACTTGGGGTGGCTAGACAGCATTATCCACAAGTGCACTGGGTCATCAGTTTTTTACCCTTTCTTTGCAACTCTTCAGATTCAGTACTGTCAATGTCTGAAGGGTCATTTTATCAACCTAAAGCAGGGGTCTCGCCACCTGTCAGCTCTCAGACATTTTTATCACTTTGCAAACTTCCGGAAGAAGTCAGTTAGTGCTTGTTAAGGGTGAGGGTAATTCCCTCAGAACATAAGGCATCTACATCATAATCTCTTAAGTAGCGTCTTGACAGTATCTATGATGTTCCTCATTTTTGGACAAAACTGCTCCATTGGTCTTTTTCCTTTTAGGTGATGTCCCTTGGTGTAGGTAACTTTAATGCTAGTTTTAACATTTTTTTAAGAAACCAAACCTGCAACTAATGAGGAAGTTGCATTTAAAGACTGCTGCAGACTACAAAGATCCCCTTTTTCACTGCAGAGTGACAAAGCCAGCATTGTTGGTGCCTGGAGAAGAATGTCAGCATATGCTTAATACTGTATCTGTAGCTGTCATTGATTGCACAAGAGAAGAGCATGCCTAATCGAGATGATTTCAACAATGTAGGCTAATTAGAAATTAACCTCAAAATGAAGTCTGAGAGGCAACAGCTTTAAACACATGCTACGAACCGTTTTATCATCTAAATTTGAAATGTGACAGATCAAACAAAACAATACAGTGGCATGAATTGACTTACATTTGTGTCATTATGTCATTCAAAAAGACTCCATCCAGTAATACAGAAATGTCCAAGTGCATGCTGTCATCATGTGGCAAGAATGTCTTCACCTAAAAAACACAGGGGTTACACAGGATGACAGGTGGATACCACACTCAGTGTCTGGCAGGGAATCAGAGCCTTCTGCATTACTTACCCAAGTGACAAGTGGACTCAGCATGAACTGATCCAGACCGGGCAGAAAAACTCCACTCTCCATCTTTACCAAGCTTGTGGGTGACAAATCTCAACAGAATATCCCAGTTGTGTCAATCGGGAACAGACTGGTAGCAACCCAGTTACAACATTTTCCTACGAATTGAGGCAGTCTTGCAAGTGCAGCATCCAAATCGTCCCATCCATCTTATTTAAACTAGTTGAGAATTTCCTCCCCGGCACTGCGGGTTAGATCGTCGGCGTTTTCACTCACAGACTCCTCCTGCCGCTCACAGCTACATCCACGACAGTTTAAACCACGCAGATTCGGTGTTCAAGCAAAGTCTTATCCGCATTTTGTCCCGCAACACTACACACACACTGACATCCTCCTTGGTCCTCTGCTGCAAAGGCATCTGCCGTCAGTCCCCCCCCTGCCCCTCCTCCTCCGCTCAGCCTCCCAGCCCGCCTCACAGAAAGAGTTAATGCCAATGTAGGAGTCAAATCCACAAATATTTAACAGTTACAAGTGACAGTTTAACAAAAATGCTAACTCATTTTTTTTTTTAATAAGATGAGATGCTAATGGATAATAAACGCTGCCTCCCTTGGGATAGACGGGCCAGTTTGCAGCCACTGCAGCAGACTTGCTAATATCTGAAATATCTTTGCCTTTAATCTGTCACCATGACAACGGCGCCCCCACCCCTCCCCATCAGCAGCAGCAGCCTTTTTCACACGACAACAAAGCAACACTGCTGCTAGCTGAGCAACGTTAGCCACTTAGCCACAGGTTACATTTATGATGTAAGATAACTATAAATTAGGATAAACAACCATGAGCAACGATAACTTTTGAATTCTGAATGTGTTTTTAATTGGATTAAAAGTTGTTTAAATGTAAAACAACTTATTTTACAACATAAACAACCATTAAAAAGCCCTCATAAACTTAAGCAAGAATGAGTCTTTTATAATATACACAAATATGATTTTACGCGCATTATAGAGGTTAAGTTCAACTCAGGGATCCTAAAAAAAAAAAGATGAACTAAATTTTAAGGACCTACTTCATCAGAGACGGAGAGTCATGAATGGGATGAGGCTGTATAAAGGCTGCAAACATCATGCCAAACTTTTGTTGCCAAAGCCTGCAGCATGTGATGGTGATAGGGCGCCTCCTTGTGGGGAGGATAGAAACTACAGATGAATATTTTTATTGTTCATAATTTATGGATATCGCCATAAGACTTCCCAAATGTATTGTTTACACTTTCACTTTAATGAAAACTTTTGTGATATTTTACTTATGAATTTTCTAATTAATATGTGTAATAAGCAGCTTTAGCAGAAATTCACAGACACAAATAGACAAAATGTGCTAACACTGGAATGTTCTGTTTTGGATGTGTTTGAATGTCACATTAAATTAAATTCAATTATCTTATTTAATAGTGGATTAGAATACTTTGACTGATATTTATGATGTGCTTAGATGGTTTGAAAGACGCCGTCTGCCATCATACCATACTCAGTCAGTTACAACGTTTTGGAGTTTGTCTGCCCTCCAGCGGCCAAAGTTGGTTCCTGCAGAGCTCATTACAGAGCATACATCCTATATCACACAAGGTCACACTGTTTTAATGTTTTGGACTATTTTTAGTGTAACAGATGTGATTCTTACTTGGTAATACTGCAGTATGCAAAATGTGCTGCGTTACAATGTGTGAATTTTGAAATATGATACAGGCCACATTGGCTATATCTGCCTGTATTCGTGCATATATGTTTTCTAAAAACCCTTTATTTGAATCCACTGTCAAAGCTGATTCTATGATTCGAGAGGCCTCTTTATGTTTCAAATCTATCCGTATTCTCTGTTTTCTATTTACATGACCTTACAAAAGGAATGTGAGTACCCAACCTACAGCTTGTTAGATGATTTGATACAAGGAAAACATGAAAAATGGTTGGGTAGCACTGCTATTAATCAATGCTAATTACATTCTGTAAACAGTAGCCATGACCATGAAAGTGTCCTGAAGCACCTAACCTTTTTTTTTTTTTTGCTGCAATTTGTGTATAAATGCTATATCCACTACATGCTTCACAGAGAGGTGAGGCTTAAATAAAAACCAACAATTCGGAAAAAGATATATTTTATATAGTTTGATGAAAAATTACAGTGAGATGATAAAAAGCTGTTTTCACAGTTATAACAGTACTTAGCTTGTGCATAAAAAAAATACAATCAATAAAAAAATCCAATGCAAAACGTATTGAAAACTTCATAAACAGCTTACAAATTGCAACTGTAAAGAAAAATAGTACATCCTCATTAAATACATGTGATCAGTTTTGGTGAATTTGATGGGATGTGTTTATGGAAAAACTACTTTTTTACACATTGAGCATATTGATTTTACAATCAGCATATTGCTTGTCCTTTATACTGCCTTAGTATACAGTTCGGATATGAATATTGCTTTCAATATCCATGCAGCATAGCATGCTCAAATAACAGTCAACGTTTAATTAAGTAGTTGGATAGTATTTGTATAACTTGCAATTATACAGAGCTCCGGGATGTCACGTGACTCTTCACCTTTAAGTCACCATATTCCCAGGGAAAGTGTGAGTAAAATTAAAGCGAACATTGTACATGTGAAGCCTACTGCGCATGATAAATTACAGAACAGCGATGTGTTGCAAACGTGTCAGAACATAAATTACTCTTATCGTGACCCTGGAGAGTTTTCACGAGTCTTGAAACGAGTCATGAAACAGCTTCCCCCGCTCTGCTCTGGAGAGTCCCTGAACACCACCACAACTCTGGAAGGGTTAAAATGGACGGAATCTGGATTCTGGAATAAAATGCAGCCCTGGAATAAGTCAGCTAAAACTGCTTGAAAACTGCTTGATCTCACGAGGAGCGGAAGTGTCGCTGCAGGTTAGCATTAGCAGTGTGACGTGAACGTAGCCGGTATGCTAAGTTGCATGTAGCCTTAGCTAACCGAGGGTCGGTAACTTCGGTAGAGCTAGCTTTACTTTCATAAGTTAGGCTATGCGCGTCATTACTTTAAAAAGGCACCACTTCAAACATAAAATTAAACACTTGATAAAGAATAGTTACCAGTGCCAGGAACGCGTTTCTGCAGGTGAGTTTCTCCCAAAACTTAAATGACCCTCAGGTGAAGCCACAAGTGTTGGGGTTTATAATAATAAAAGTCTGTGAAAATAATGGCATCTTTACCTTACCATGCATTTTAATCTGCACCTGTTACAAAGTGGTTACTATGCAATTCAAATCCACTGCTCAGTTGCTTTCTGTTTGTTTCCAGCTTGTTTAACAGCAGTAATCCATTTTGCTGTATTTCAGACACTTTAGGAATCTGTTTAAAATGCTCTTCCTTTTCACTTCTTTGTGACAGTTTTGGCATCACCAGCTATCTACCATTCTCATCTTCAGTCTATAGGAATTCACCAACTGAAGAAACTATCTGCTATGCACCCTCCTGCCAATATGGCCCCTAAGCCTAAATTTCAGACCCACAGAGTTCCCTGCACACTTGGATTACATCAACACCCGGAGCTCTGAATCTGAATCTATTTAAATAATCTCACAAAATATCAGTTATAATAGTGTAACTCACATTCTTATATTGTGTACACCTATTGCCAAATCTAGAGTATTTGGCCCTATGAGGCTTCAGGATATAGAAAGATATTCTGTGCTTATAAAGATAAAGGCATGTTCCACTTCTTTTCCTCATTAGACTCCATATGAATTTTGGCTTGTTGCAGGTTTCTGTATTTGACCAGTTGATCTTTATTTCCTTGAAGGTTCTTGGCGTAACGTGACCTCCAGTCTCTTTCAAAAGCAGCCTTAATATGTTCCAGGATTGTCACTTCTCTGTCTTGAAGACTATTCTTTATCTTGATCACCAACCCAACTCCTGTGTTGATGGCAAAGTCACTCCCGACCCAGTCATGGTTACCTGTTGACAAACAGCAAACCATATTGGTGTATTATGGCAAGATATAATGTCCTTGAGTTCTAGTGGGGGTTCTGTGCTTTTCTTCATGATGTGCATGCGTAGACAGTTTGTTGCCGGTAGTAACGACGCTTCTTCTTTTCTTGCATCATAGTCCTTGTGAGATTTGATCCCTGGGTCCATAAAAAACCTCGCAATTTTTTTCGCAATTGGTCATTTTTAACTCAATGTTCTGCTTACATAGGAATGAACAGAGCCCCATCTCCAATGCTTTATCCAGTTCTCTTTATAAATAATGGCTAGCGTCCTTTATAAACAACGCAAACTGTCCAACAGCTCTAGGCTAGCTAGCAGTGATTTAAATTGACACGATATTTACGTTTCCATTTGGTGTGAAAATCCTTAAATCTTGACATTGAATAAAATAAACCTGGAGTATGAAAAAAATCTAAAATTCCTTAATGAAAATGGTTTTACATTACTTTATATTATTTTACATATGTATTGCAAGTTGCTTACCAATGTAAACAGAATTGTCGGTCACCATGTACTTGTTGTGGTTGAGCCCATGTTGAATATCATCCTCTTGCTCCTTGTGACTGAAAAACCTCTGCATTTTATAGAACAAAACAAAACAAAAAC
>JAOWBC010001255.1:16104097-16130112 GCA_028566105.1 Hypoplectrus providencianus | reverse complement strand
ACACACACACACACACACACACACACACACACACACACACACACACACACACACACACACACACACACACAGATACACATGTGCGAACAGTTCTGCCGAGCGAAGACAAAAGAATTTAAAACAGCCTTATAGCTCCTGTTAATACCTTCAACTGATGACATAACTGTAAGTCAGCAGTATTGTCTGCTTTAATCCCCACTGTGTTCAAATCATTGTAATAAATGTGCTTTTCAGTAATGCACCAGAGTTTAGAGCACTCACTCATGTTTCACTTGGACCGTACAGAGGCTCTGTATAGCTATAGCTACTACTAAAGCTCTGCCTCTTCCTACTCTTCACAAGTACATTAAAGGGTCTTGGTGGGGGGATAGTAAAATATGCAAACACTTTCTTCTGCCATTTTGTCCGCCAGAACCCTTTTTTCACAGATGAATATAGCGTCTTCTTATAGCAGAAAACAACATATGCTGCGGACTGCAGGCAAGCTGCTGCTGTGTTTATGAGTCCGCCACTGTACAGGGAGTAAAGGAAGAAGGACCAAATGGGGGATGAGGGAGACATAAGGGAAGGAAAGAAGCCAGGTGGAAGAGTTTCCTTTTTTTTCTTGAAGTTACCTTGGTTGTAAATTTTGACATACTTAGTAACAGAAGCACAGAACTGCAATGAAATTTGGTACACACACACACAACAAGAACACAACTAAATATATCTGAAACATGTAACTAGTTCTCTGACACTACGTCTAGCTTAATCATCATGCGTAAGTTTTAATTTGCCAAATACTGAAAGACAAGGCCTCAGGGCTTTGTGTTTGTGCTAATTAGCAACTGTTAGTATGTCTATCAAATGTTGTGAGCAGGGCAAATAAAACTTCCAGGTTCTGTTTCATAAAGCTCATTCACAAAAGCAAAGCCATTTGTAGTCATATTTAAGTCTAATAAATAGTGTCCTACCCCTTTAAATGACAGTTTGTCATTTGCACAAGCAATTTTTACGACCCACATTGCCCTAGTCCCATATGGTTAAAGAGCAAGGGCTGCAGTAATTATAATGGAAATGAAAGTGAGTCAGAGGATCTAGTATAAAGAGCAACAAAGTCCACAAAAACATGAAGATTTTGATCCTGGACACTTCTGATTGTGTTGCATTTTAAACTAAAAGTCAATTTTGAGTGATAATAGTTCATTTTGCTCAATGAGTACCATTGGTAGGTTAACTTATGTTGTATTTTATAAACTAATTTTATCTTATGTTGTTACCATTTTAACCCAAACCATGACCCTTTCTTTAACACAACCAAGTACTTATTGTATTCTATGATTGTTTTTAAAAAGCTTTGGTACAGACCTCAGATGATAATCCACATATCAGTGGGTGCTGTCACAGGCACTACATCCATTTTTTGTAATAGTCATTGATAATGGCATGGCTGTTCTTACAACAGAACTGCTAAGAACAAAGTTGTTGTTGTTTTTTTTTTTTTTTTTATCAGTGTAACCTCAGATGATTCATCACTGTGATTATTATGTACACATTGACTTTCAAGTATAAAAACTTGTGGAGCACCGCGTGAACTCAAGACAGATATTCCTCGCAACAAGAAACAAAGTCACAGCAGTGAAACCTGCTGTGTTTGTCTACTGCAGGTGCCCTCTGCATGTCACCCTGTGTGAGCGAGAAAGAGAGACCAAGAGAAAGAGACAGAGGGGACAGAATTGTTTGGACCACTTCCCAGGAGAGGTGGATGTTAAAGCTGCTCACATGGGGTCAAGCAAACACTCTTTCAAACAGGGATTTCACTGTTTCCCGGCCAACCCTGAGCACAAACCATCAGCAGAGCCTGAACCACAGGACCATCTTTAGCTGAGCAACAACGTGAATAACAACGTCAACAACGTCAGTAGCGGTCACACCACAAAACTGTTGACATAAACAATTTAGCAGCTGCACAGTCACCACCATGATGCAACATTGGATACTAATATAGGAAATGCCTCCGCTCCATTTTCTATTCCATCATCATGAACAACTGTAAGATCCTTTCAGGCAGCGCTGTTTGCAGAAGAGAAGTTCAGAGGTCACAGCAGCCTTTGCAGTTTATTCTTACTCCCTCCTGATTCTCCGTGCAGGACATCATTATCTGATAATGTCCTGCACAGTCCTCCAACACAAGAGACCAATTATAAATAGTCCTCGTCTTTAGGAGCCGCACGGCACGGAACATTCAGACACACAAATGAGCAATTATTATCCCAGCCAAGGAAGTCATGATTTCAGTTAGGTTTGTGTGTTGTTTGTCAGCAGGATTTGGGAAAAACGACTTGAACAGATTTCATTAAACTTGGTGGGCATGGGCCAAGGTAGAATCAGTCAAAAGGTTTGGCTTGGAGCAGATCCGAACTGCAGGTGGATACTGTTAGAGTTTGGGGCCCATTTAGCCTCACACACTCTGCCTGGTTCTTTTTCTTTACTTGGCTTTTACAAAAATCCAAGTTTTAATATTTTCTTTGAAGTTCATTTTAGCAAGGTTATCCCAGCACATCAATTTGTCCTTCTTAATGGAAAATTTAGTCACTAAAATGCCATTAAAACAGTTGTTCTCTATCTATGCTCTCTCTTTTGGAAAAAGCAGCAAGTTTACATTGAATAACATTAAGGTTGCTGGTCTACTGCTGCCTCGACTGGTTCCTTACTTTAAGGCACAGGTGTCTTCGGTGAAAAGAACTAACCCCTTCTAACACCAAATCCCCTTAAAGCTCCCCTCATAGATGTTGGTTTTGACCAGCAAATCACAGAACCCCCACCCCCATCCAAACACGTGCCTGTAAGTGTCGGTGAAGGACGCCTCAATGTAGGTGTTTCACCTTCACACCGAGAGCTCAACAGCAGGTTTCCATGCATGCACAGAACATTGTGTGTGTTTTTAAACATAGCCATAGCGTCATAGTCAGGGCGATATGTGCTGAGTGAAGGCTGACTGAGCGTGGCGCCACAGGGCACAGCCGGGCCATGCGCCAAAGGGACTGTGGATGGGGCGCAGACAGGGACCCAGCAGTGAGAAATGACCCTGTTAGGTTGTTTTGTTCGGAGAGCTCCATCAGTGGAGCTGCTAGCTCGTTCTCTGCAACCTGGGGCCGCATGGTAAAGAGAGAGAGAGGAGGAATGAAATGTTTAATTGATCATTTCATGATAGATTTTTTTTGTCCTGACTAAGCACTTGCTGGATGAAAAAAAAAAGGAAAGCACTGAGTGGTGGAGATTATTGACAATCGTCCTTGTTTTTTAAATTCTTTTCTTAGTTGAATTGCTTATGTAACGAAAAGCAAAAGCAGGGGTGAAATAAGGTTATGCCTCTGTGGTGTTAAAGAAATGTTCTGGAGGTCTTGTAAGTAATGATTAAAATCAAAGTGGAATGATATGAAATCTGCATGTTATCAATTTCAAAGAGTCTGATTGTAAACTGACTTAGTGGGACATGTGTAGGCTGGCTCTTATGTTCCATATATATATATCTGTGCTTTGGGGATGTCAGAGCCAAATGTCTGACACAATTTCCCAGAGCCCAAGGTGACACATTCACAGTGTTATTCAGTCTGAGCAATGGTCCAAAACTGGGAGACAAAAAGCAGAATTTTTTTTCTTGAAAATTACTCAAAGAAATACTTTCCCTACAAAACCGTTTATATATCAGCCTGGATGAGTCGTGTGCCTGAATAAGTATGTTTAATAGGCGGGTTTGGCTGATCATTTCAGCTTTCTACTGCTTTGTGCATAAAAGAGAATTCTCTGCATTAAATTATTTAAGCTCAACTAATATAATTTTCATTCATAAAATAGTTCTTCGTAACTTAAAATATCACGATATCTACAGTAATGCAGGTTTTAATGGTGGAGGCTTACAAATAAAAAAATAAAAGTATCTAAAATCCACTGTGCATCCTCTAACTTAAGATTGTAGGATTCTTGGGCTACATATTTTCCTTTGTTCGTGTGCGTACTGTGTGTGTGGCAGCTTGAAGAAAGTAGTAATCAATTCTCATCGGAGGCAGCAGAGCTCAATTGCACACTTCTGCAGCAGCAATTCTCCAGAGCTGAGGCTGATTCACCACTGGCATGAAGAATGGAAGAGTTTCCACTGGATAAATCTGGGCTCACGGGAAACCATGTTGCATATTTGACAATGCAGCTGGTGATTAAATTCCTGCAAATATACTTTTTCACTCTCTCTAACACTTCTAGATCTTACCAGTAGTGCCGTTTTCGATTTCCAGTTCTCAACTTTCCTTTACAAAAGGCAGATTTACAGTAAAATAAGTAACTGTATGATGATTGAGAGGTAACTGACAGTTATCTCACCCGTTCCAGCTTGTCTTTGCGTCGCAGAAAGATGGATGCAGAGTAGCCCTGCTGTTGGACAGCACTGTAGCTGCTGCTTTTCATTTGGGACACACAGGGCAGCGGCGCTGGGGGAGCCTCCTCCTGCCCCCTCGACCTTGGATCATCTGACAGCTCCATTGATGACCCGTGTGCTGCTGTCTGCCGGGGTACAGACAGTCTGACACGCACACTTACAGCCAAGCGCACATAGGGACGCTGTCACTCCTGTCTTCCCGCTTTTCTTCTCTGTCTGTCACTCAGTAGCTGAATCAGCCACTGTTGGTCTCCGTGCCGTCTGAGCCAGAGTATGTCTGTTTGTGGCCGGAGCACCAGTGCGTCCTCACACACTTGTTGGGGAGGGTTTGTGTGCTTCTTTGTGTGTGTGCATGTATTAAAGTGTCCAGGGCGCTGTGGGAGGGGCAGAGTGGGCTTCTGTGAGTTTACAGATGGGGTGGAGGTGTAAAAGGAGCTGCTTCACTGGACATGACAGAAAGAAGCAGACAGTAATCAGATTGAGAAAAGTGTGAGGAGACATGAAGACAAGTGCATGCTCTCCTTGTTTCTCTCTCTCTCTCACACACACACACACACAATTGTAAGAAATCTAATTTCTTCCATTTGCACCCTCATACAGAATATTGATGCTGGCAGAGACAGAACGTCCTGAAGCACTGCAGCCTTACCTCAAGAAACCTTTTGCACTGGTCGAGGGACACGCCATATGCTGCTATAAAAGGTGCACACACACACACACACACACACACACACACACACACACACACACACACACACACACACACACACACACACAAACACACACAAACAAGCTGACTGTAGATGTTTATAGCTAGCATAATTTACATTATGGGTACCAAAAGGTGCTGCTGTAAGAAAAATTGACTTTGCACTGATATAATTGAAAACACAAATCCCCCTGTGGCCACTGTGTTCGATACTAGCAGAGCTTCTGTACGTACTCTGTTCATTAACTCATTCCTTATGGAGCATTTTAAATGAAGAGGTGATAGGTGTCATTCCTTTCTGAGAAGTTGCTTGTTTGCCCATTTTCTTGCAGGAAGTTGGGTGAGAAGATTGATACCACATGAGTGTTTCATATCCATGTAATCAGACTGTAAGTCTACAGTCAGTAAATGGTTAGTTTAGCATACATATTGGAAACAATCATCACACTGTTCCACCCCCCCAAAAATCACCCTCACAACTCCTAAGATACCGACTCTTCAGTCAGTGCTCGAAAAAGATGCACAGGGGAAACTTGAGCATCAGTTTTCTGTAGGTCAGGGACACTGTGTCAGTTCCTGCTGGTTACATGCACACAGGCTTTTCAGTGAAACTTCCCACAGGGTTGGTGTTAAAGACATTTGTTGCCACACTTAACTACTAGACTAAAATAAGAAAAACATAGTTGATGCATGACGTAGGATGTGATACATATTTGTAACAGTGCCCCATGGTTTGATATGGGACACGTCTCCTGGTTTAAAGTCCTTGCTTTGTTTGACCCAACCCGTCCTTGCCCGACACTACCTAAACGGACCTTAATGTTCTTTATACTATGTATGATGCTCTACGCATGTAATGTTACTAATCAGTGGACCAATTCTTTTCACATGGTTACTTCATTCATTCATTCATTGTCTCAACCGCTTTATCCAGGTAATCCCGGGTCACGGTTAATTCAAGTGGATAACTTTAATTATGTAGTCTTTTTTATGGGACTATTTTACAGTAAATGCACATTCAGCAGCTCATTACTTTTAAGGCACTTATTTCCCCTTAACAGTAAAGGTCAATCAGTTATTACCTTTGATGGACTATACCTACCTAACTGGGTTGGTGAACTATTTCTGCACCACTTTGAATATTCAGTTTGCTGACACAGCGTCTTTTGCCTTCTCCTGTTGTTCTCCTCCCAAAAGCCCATAAGTTACGAAGGTCTGTCAATGAGGAGGTGCAGAATATGTAAATTCCTTCAGTTTCCTGCACGCACACAGCGCAGCATCATACATCTTATTCACTCTGAGACCGCATAGGTGCTAAATCATCAATGACAGTTTAAATTACACTGAAAAGTGCATAAGGCCCATGCTGAGCATCACCTGGCAAACATCTTACATTCATATCAATTTTTAATTTGTCTACATGAGCAAACAAACACATCATTCTTATTTTAAGGAGGTGCAGACTGGCAGCGCAGAGCCAAAAAGCTGCAGTGATATGAATATTTTATTTATATGCAATAAATGCAAGCAGTGTGAATGCGGCAATGGAGTCTACGGGGAACATGAACTTAATAAAACTAAGTGGGAACACTTCAGCCGAAATGTTCCCACTTAGGTGAACACCTGCATAAGCGCTGATGTGCACCAGCAGCCGCCGTGAATGTTGTCCGCAAGGGAGAAAAACCCTGACACAGCTTTAAGGATTAAGGAAGTAGAGCAGAATATCTGGAGACATACAATTAGTAGTGCAGTGGCTCTGGCAGCGGGGCCTCTAAAACCTAATTTGTCCTGTGTACTTGCCTCTGCAAAGAATGAGAGAGAGGCCAGATAGGGAGGAGGGAGGTTGGGTTTCTGGGGAGGGAGGGTCTGGGAGGTTGTAGCTTTGGATGATGGCTGCCAAGAGGGCGATGAAGAAGAAGTAGAATCTTAAATGCGGTAATCAGTCGTTTGACCTCATACCTTTGAAAATTAAATCTTACTTCAGCCAACATGTCGTCCCTTTTTAATGTAGGAATACAAATCATGGAAGATGTACTGAAATACTTTTATTTATCCCATTTTACCAAAACTATTTTTTGAAACTACTCTCTTGCAAGCAATTTGAGTAAAGATACAAAACCTTGAAATAACTTTTATGTCCACTTGGGGGCAGCAAAAAAAACAACAAAACAAAACAAAACCCTCAACATTACGGGGAATTAGTTAGAAACGGTTGTGTACTTATATACCGCAGCATGCAGAGAACATTAATTGTGAGTTGTATCTCTGTCCACCTGGCTAATGTTAGTTCAATATTCAATTTCCTGTTAGCTCTGTTATTGGTCTCCATCAACTCCTGAGGGAAATATCAGCATCTCAGCTGCTAAATGCTCCACTGTGTTCACCAGCTAGTCACCAAATCTCTCTATCGGCTGTTTGGTGATGAGCAGGAAGTGTGCAGTTAGTTTTCAATTGCAGAAAAGTAATCAGAGTACTCTAACATGTTACTTTGTAATGCATTACCTCCAGCTCTGTTTAAAAGTCCAATTGCAGTCAGTTACCTGAAAACTGTATCTTAGCACAGCCCTTTAGTAAATGCATTTTCCCTACTATCAGAAATAATGTAAACACAGAGGTGACCAGCACTGTTACCTTAGAATTGCTGAAAAAAAGAACAAACAAAACAGCTCATGATTATCATGCATTTTATTGGAAATGAGACAAACAATACACAGGTATTGCAAGGTCAACATTTAACCTAACATCATTACAAAGAAAAATAATTCATACAAAACATCCAAACAAAAATTCTCCAAATGCTCAAACTGAATAAAAGACAAGCACAGTAGGTGCTGAGCACAAAATGCAATTATCAATCTTTATTCAAGTTGTTTTGGCTAAAATGTTTCAACAGTTCTGATCAGGTTACATTCATGTGTAAACATTGGTATGAGGCAAGACATTGGAAAACCTACAGTCATTTCACTGTCCATCCTCCCATTGCATGGTTAATAATAAAATGCAGCTGCAGGACTTGGAGGTAGCCCCCGTCTATGCTGGTTCAAACACGACATATTGTTTGTGATCAGAAAATAATTTGACAAACAGGCAGCTGGCTGTCACCCTGCTTTGTTTTTGGTTGAGGACATCAACATGATAAAGGAGCGCTGTAGGGCGTGTAATGTCCTGGTCCCTCAGAGATGAATAATAACATGTATCAGCTTTGTAATGTGCAAAACAAATTTCATTTCCACTTCACCATCTCCTATCTCCTAATCTCCAACTGTAATGATTGTTTGATCCAGGGCACTTGTGACAAAATACATTTGGAAGAGGAAAACCTTTCTGGGAGCTACATTGGATTTCATAGTTTCTATCAACACATACAGTCGATCTTTGATACTGGTTTCAAATGACATTGCCACAAGAAAAAAAGGCAAGGATGGGAGTTAAATTTAACTATAATAAACATTTACACTGGTACATACTGTACATACCCAGCTCCTTTCACAGCAAATAAGCAGCATGGCTTTTTCTGATGGAAAATCATGACTGAGGCAGGTTTGGGGATTGCATTTGCAAAAGGCCAACAATATATTTAATTTCTTACAATAATATTTATTCTATGGCAGGATAGGGGAAAACCTTTACCAAGCACCTCTGCTGAATATGGAAATGCTGACAGGCAAGTCAGAAAATGATCTGGGGGTGTTGGCCTGGTGGAAAATAAAGTTTTGCCAAATGCAGATGCAATTTTTTTTAAAAAGGTGAGAAAAAAGTTTAGTCAGGTGAAAACTGTTTTTGGAACACAGGATAGTGATGCACTTCAGCCTCTTGTGGCGATACTGGTTATTACAACAACTTTTGGCAAAACATTTTTGTTTAACTTAGGAGTCAACTTGCTGATGAGCATTAACAACTTAGAAAGGTTATTCTGACCCAACCTTTTTTTTTCTACCTGCCAAAAAATGCGTCCCCCTTATAAGAAACTTAAAAAAAATTATCCTGGCACAATGTTTTTCCACCTGTTCTTAAGTCCTGAACACAAAACAGAAATCCATTTAGATCATACCTGGCAATGGATCACCAGAAATCATTTCCTGACTTGCCTCTTGGTGCTTCTGTAATTCAGTCCACTCTGACACCTCTGCACCTTTCTAGTTTGGGTTTCTGCATTGGCCTCAAGTCATTTTAGGATTCATATGGAAAGATTTCAAGGCTCGTAATAAAAACAGTAAAAGTATGTCAGCAGGGATTTGGAAAGTTTATCTTTAGCATTAAATCCTTTCATCCTTAACACCTGTTCTTTTGTCACGTTTTTAAGGATAATGGACAAGAACGATGGGCTGCAACACAAAAACACAGATGGGTTACTTCATATTATGTCTTTATAAGCCCACCAATTAATACTGTTATTTTTTCATATTTTATATCTCACAAGAGCTGCTATTTGGTAGTGTTAGACTTTCACAAAGTCCTTTCACAAGGAGGGCAGCCAAGCTCTCGCCCTTCCTCTGACCTCACGCTGCCAGGATATGTCCAACATGAAGGATGCATTCGGATTATGTCCTTGGTGTATCAGTTGTAGGGTCTAGGGCTCTGTCGGGGCCCTGGGTCTCGCTCTGCCACCTCTGCATGGTCTGAAGGTGCTGCGGATTCATTGGCCAGTCCTTCAGGCCTGGAGAGCGTGCCAGAGGAGGCTTCAGCTCCAGGGTGCAACACCGGCGCCCCCTGCTGAGTCCCAGGGCTGACCTTCTGGTCCGTCAGCGGGCTGGTCAGGCCCAGATTGGACAGGGCATCCAGGGTGCCATCTGGGTCAACCATCATGTCGATTACTAAGTGGCACAGAATAAACATATAAAGTTATTTTTCTGTAATCTTTTACATTTAAAAATACACACTTTTAATTTGATGCATCATGTTCACTAAAACTGAAGTAAAGCATCCGCACCGAGCAGCTGTCTTTCCACTCTCCTCAGGTCTTGAATAATGGTTGAAATCTCCTGTTAACAGAACATAAATAAAACATTCAAATGGGTCGATTTGATTAAGGAATTGAAAGTTCATAAACTGAATAAATCAGCTCAGTCCATCTCTTCGCTGCAGAGTAGGTTTGGAGCTGTGCCGCGTGCGCTCTGTAATGCTTTATGAGCCCTGTGACTGTTTGGTGGATAGACATATCTCTTCAGGGGTTCACTCGAGGCCAGGCCAGGTTAAAGGCAAGATTTATGGCCCTGCCCCCGAGAGAGGCAGAAGTTTTGTAGACTCTTAACTTTTTGCACCCGCAACAGCTCATAAGTCTTTTTTCCCCCATCAAAACAACCATCTGCTCTCCAAAAATTGAATTTGCGAGGCAATCTAAATGGTATGTGTAAAAGTGAAGTGTCTTTGATTTGATCCCCCAGACAGCTGTAGCACTGTCAGCACTCACCCTGATTGCCTCAGTGAGTAATCAGATATTGTGTGGTCTGTATGATTACAGAGAAATGAAAGGAGTGAATTTAGAACTGCACGGCATTAATCTCACTGTTTGAAAAGCTAATGGATTACTGACATAAACAAATTCTAAGGCAAAATAATTCATTACTTTAGCCTTTCGGTTTCAACTCTTTTGTATTAAATTATGCTCAACTGATGCCAAAAAGCAGACATTATACTGATTAGACTTCCCTGAAATTCCTCTGTCTGATGAGCATTAAAATGCCTTACAATCAACATGCACTTTATAATTGCAAAATATGCGGTGCTGTATATATAGTTTAAAAGTTAAACCTCAACGCTATATTTGATTCTTAAAAGTTAGTTTGGATTTACCCGTCACATAGTAAAACAAATCTTCTGATCAGGGTCACTCATAACCAGTTGATGGTAAGGTTACTAATTCACATTTCAAAATGTTGCTTCAATATTCAATTGGAGTTAAATGAAAAACAACTCATGAAGTTTGGGTGGATTTATTACATATAAAAAGGCTGTCTGACAGTAAGAGAAAATAAAAAAACAGCAAACACTTAAATAAATCTGAGCTACTCCATAGTACTTTAGTTCCCACTTTGCGCCCCTTTAAGAAAAGCATTTCAGATTAATGCTAACGTTAGCATGCTCACAGTGATCGCGCAAACATACTGACGTGTAACAGGTTTGTTTTTTGCTATGCTCGACATCTTAGCGTATTAGCACAATTTTCTAATTACAAGTCAAATGGGAATGGCATTACTTTACTGGACCAACATAATGAATATTGTGAAATTTTTACGTTTGGGGCTGGAGGAGAGGTTGAAAGATCACCAAAGTGATTCCAACAGAACCTAAGGGGATCTTAATTTCCTGAATCAAATTTTCTGGCAATCTATCCAAAAGATATTTCAGTCTGAACAAACGGCAGGCTGATGGATTTCAAGAACCATGCTGCTAGCGAAGCTAAAAATATGACTGTCTGGTCTGTTTCACAGGCCATCAGCAGATATTTCAGATAAAGTGTGAGAAGTGGACAGGCTCATCACCTTATTGGAGCTCTTGAGAAGTAAGGAGTCGCGCTCTGCCTGCAGTTTGCTCTCAATCTCTTCCCATTTTCGTTCTTTATCCTTGAAGAGGATCCTGGAGGCCGAGTGGATACAAAAATAGATGAAAGTGAAATACATGAATATATTTAATGTACTCCTTGATGAAAGTAGTAGTTGTCTGTTAAAGTGTTTTCATTCGATGTCTTGAGATTGTGGGGATGATAAAAGGCCTCTGAGATGCGATAATGAGTAAAACATGTAGCTGGTTGTCAGAGTAAACCTTTGTGATGTGCCACTCAAAATACGTTGCTTGGCCTAGTTCCAGCATCAAACACAGTCAGGTATCATAAACTCTACTCAACATGTTTCTATTTTAACCGTTCTGCCCTGCGTATGTCCGTTTCTCATTAGCACAGGAATTACACTTACACCAAATTACAATAATAACGCATTCCTCTATAGATCCACTTTCTGTTCAGTGATGCAACATGATACTCACCTGATTTTGCAGGTTGTTTTGTCAACAGACTGACGTATCTTTGACGAGAGCTGAGTGACGGATGCTAGAAGTAAACTGTCGAGCACCGCCTGATAGATGATGAAAAGAAACAGTCAGTTTTATGTAACACTTGCATGCAATGAATACAGAAGGTGGAATGGCTGCAAGACACTACAAAGGATAACACAACCTTATTAATATTTCACAAATAAGCCTAATTTAGCTATGACTATTTATGCAATCAATTCAGTCGTCCAGTGGCTCTTATGCCCAAACAGAAGCACAGTTTATGTGTTAAAGGATGGATAAATTTGGTGTGTAGGAAGCTCCCCCTAGTGGCACACTGTGGTACAGACTGACATGTTGTTTTGTGCCACAGATGAGAGGTGAGTTTGGCATTAGGCTTTCTTTGTTATTAGGAGCTAGAAGTGATCATGCTGGATGACAGGATGAATCTGACTGAGAACTGATAACTGATATGCACGCCCATCCATATCAACACCCTCACAGCCCTTTAGTAGCCCTGTTAAATGCAGATTCCCTGCATATTGTGAGACTACTGGTTAAAATTACAACAGGGACTCACATCATCTCTATTCCATGTCTGTCTGCGAATGGAACGAGAGCTCTGTCCACTGGAGCCCCTGGGTCTGAGCTCCACCGGCCTCCCGTTGGTTCCCAGAATGCTGGTGTTCTCTGCAGAGGGACCACTCGGATCCAAGCTGTCATCAAATACACGCTCCTCCATCTGAGTCACAGCAAAAAACATGAGAAATGTTGATATTTTGCAGTTACCTTATCCAGCGGAGAGAAAAAAAAATAGTTTATTAATGTTGTCTACCAGAGCTCCAGGGTCAGTGGCTGCAGGGCTGACTGAGTCGATCTCTCCTGCCACATCATGAATTTCTCTGGCAAGCATGGCTAGGTCTTTGGCTAGATCCTGGCTAATCCTGATAAACAAACACAAATATGAACACATCATACATGTTTCTTGTTTTGTTTGACCAAAGCAAAAGCAGCTATATACCTAGGAGCAGGAGAAATTTGGATACTGTTTCCATGACTCATCTCTGTTCTCAAACTGAAGCACCGTTCACCCACGTACCTGGCTATTTCCTCGCTGTGGGCTGTCCAGTCTCTCATATACTCGTCCTGTTCCCTGGAGTGCTGCCTCAGGGTAGATAGGCCTGCAGGATTAGGAGTAGCCGGGGCTGAACCTCCTAGCTGGGCTACCCGGGTGGAAGGAAACGGCCGTGTGTGGCCCTGTTTGGAGATGTGGCGGTTTGAGCCGTACTCGTCTTCTGAGGTGGAGGCGTACTCCACAGGCACGCGGCGCCATCGAGTGCCAGCTAGTGTAAGGAAACAGAGAAAGAAGTTAAAATTGTGATTTTGGCTACTTGGGGGCTGTAAAGCTTTGAGCACAACATTTAGGATGATATGGAAAAATGGCACGCAAATTTACACATCCATCAGACACCAAGCAAAATTTGCAAAAAATAAAAAATAAATAAACTTTGAGTTGGATGTTTTATGGTAACTCGTTTCATGTAAGCCCAATGTTCACTCTACTTTCATCTCTATTTTGGTCTCCACCAACTACAGAGTAAATATCTGGCTGTATAGCTGCTTAATACAGCATGATGTTTACCACCTAGCTGAGCTGGAGCTGAAAACTACCTGTTGTGATTACTCCAGAGTTAACTGTCACAGAAATGAACCTTAAAACGGAAACAAAAAGCAAAGATACTCAAAGATACTAAAAACTCTTAGATTTTTCCATTTCAATTGGGCCTGAAAGAAAAGTTTAATATGGCAAGAACTACTTACATGTAGGTGTGACATGTCCATAAGACGAGGTGCCTTTATTCTTGTCTGGCAGCTTGGAGGCGCTGTTTGCCCGAGCTCTGGGTCCTGACACTGAGGTCATATTAGAGCCTCTCAGTCCTTGTCTGATGGCATAATCACCTGCAGCACTCCGGGCCCCTAGACCTCTACTCCTGGTCACAGTGGCCTCTGAGTCACTTTGGGCTGAAGGGGAGCCCACCCTTGGTCTCCGTGGTTGTGCCAGAGCCTCAATCCTGGACATCCCCCTTTTTGCCATCCCTGTCCTGGATGTTGAACTAGCGGTGGAGGCCTCCGAGGCTACTGACATCCGGTCAAGATCGGCAGGTTCAGTGTCTGAGGAGTCACCCAGCCGGGCTCGCCTGAGCAGGGACGCCCTGGTGGGCCTCGGCTTGGGAACACTGGTGGTTTTACTGGCTGCTGAGGAGGCTGGGGCCTGGGTGATTTTAGCCCGACTAGACTTGGTGCTTGCCCCCACTGTTGTGCTCCCAGTCTGGGCTCTGGTGTGTGAACTTTTGGACTCCTGTGTAGAGGTGGGCTGGGAGTCAGAGAGGAGGGAGTTGGAGTTGACGTCATCATCAGTGAGGTCCAGGGAAGTCCAGGGCCGGCTGGGCTGCTGAGGACCTGGGGCCCTGGTTTTAACTCTCCTGTCCTGGGTGTCCCTGCTCCCAGTGGGGCCTTTGCCCGATGAGCACACTACTGTTTTCTCTTTCTGTGACCCTGCAAGAGTCCGCCTTTTCTGGATAACTTTTCTTGCTCCGTCTGCCTGGCTAACCGTGCTGGTCGTGTCCACGTCTGACTCTGGCGACATGGAGCCTTCAATGGACTGACTTGGTGGATCACCTTGATCTGAAACAGTCGTCTCTAAAAATGCTGCCACGGCTTCAGAGTCCTTCTGCAATGTGGTGCTGTCAATGCCAGTCTCCCTAGTGTGAGTTCTTCCTGTGGCTGCATCAATCCGAGGAATTAGCTCAATGGGCACGTTGGCGCTTGGTTTCTCCACAGTAAAACTCTCCTGCCTCAACAATGGTTTCCCACTACTTTCCCTTGCCTTCTCCTCTTCCTTTTTCCTCCTACGTGACTCCTCCATTCTTTTCTCTCCGCTGGTCATTGGACGTGGGGGAAGCTTCGCCAACACACCTGACTGCCCTGATCTCCCACCAGCACTGTCCTGGGACTTGGCAGGCGAGGAGCGACTGGGACTTCCGCCATGACTGCCCACGCCTCCTGTGCCATGACTCGGCCGATTCTTTCCTCTGGCCAACTTCTCCTCCTGGCTCTCCTTCTCTTGTAGCTCTGTGTCCTGTTTCTCCCCCATATCGGTACGCAGGCCTGCGCCTGGGGTCCTCCTTCCTAGGGCGAGCTCCTCCCCAGGCAGCTGAGGCAGGGTTCTCCTCTTTCTCTCCGTGTAGCCAGAGGAGGCAAAGGAGGCTGAGTGGCTAGACTCACTAATTTCAGCTGAAAGGAGAGAAAACCCTATTATTAGCAAAGTGGGTTCCTGGATAAATGGGTATTACATATCGGTGCTTGTGGGCGGTGTGCTAGGAGAATCAATTCGCTGGTGCTGTGGTTTTGATTCAACGACTTTCTTTTTTCCAGATTAAGCATATGATTCTGTTACGGTTTTCATGATTACATAAAGTATCAGGCATTCTGTTCTTTTATGAATGCTGTGTAAGGATCCTTTAAACTAGAATAATTGGTGGCTTAAAGCAACTTAAAGGTAAATAACTGACTTGTAAATAAAATATCTTGATTTAATACTGATGATTCTTTGTGACCTACATAAATTCTTTGGCAAAAATATTGGCTATTTCTGCATAGTCTGAACTCCTGTCATAGTGCCAGCTGGTCCGATTCTGACAAACCCATGCAGGTTTACTGCATGGTCCTCCTGCGGGGCTCCTGGCAACAACCAGCCTGCTGTGCACAGACCCAAATACGGCTTCACTGGTGCCTGTGACCTGCAGTCCGTGCCCTGGTGGACGTGGAGGGCTCTTTGCCCAGCACCCGCCACTTCTCACCCAGCCAGGAGCTGAACTGTCTAACACCGCTGGAGACACATCACTTTTCGTATTGCTGGACCTTCTGGAGCCCAGCAAGACTGAGCAAGGCAAAATGGAACTTTCTTGTAGCTGCTTCAAACAACACCAAATCTTCAGCTTCTAATGAGTTACCCAACCGAAATCTTTGTGTCTTATCTAGTCAGACATAAATACCTCTGTCTTCAGTGACCATGACGTGACTGTCCCCTCCTGATCCCTCGGGGTCTGTCCTGATGTGACTAGCGGCCAGAGTAGCCCACTGTGAGACCCAGCGAGGACCACCCACCATCAACTCTTCAGATAGCACCTGAACAAAAACAACAAAAAGGTGCAAGAGAAAAACAGAAACTTCAGCCTCGTGGTTTATGTCTCCACCAACAAGCGAAGTTGCAGTTACATCTCTGTCCAAACTGTCAAAGTAAAGTTGACCTTTGACCTTTAGGATATAACTTGTTAGCACTTAGTTTTATCTGGTATGATTTGAATAGTGCTTGGGTTAGGGACAGGATGCATTTTGTGAGGCAAACAGTGACTTTTGAACTCTTACTCTATGGCTGTTTGTGTAAAATTTGAGTATAGTCCCTCCTGACCTCACAAGAAGACCGTCACCGGCTCAGAGACATAGTAATAGTACACTACAAGTCCTTAGCCACCAGACAACTTTTGGCACGAATAAAATAGTGAGATTCAATTTTTAGCACCTCTGTCTCCATACGTCCGGGCTTTCCTCTGTCTCCAGGACCAGACCTGTGGGAGGTGAGCCTCTCTCTTTGGTCAGCACCCCCCACCCTGGACACACACACACCTTCTTGCTCATCGACACCAAACACCTGCAATACACACACATGCAAAAGAGAGAAAGAATGCACGTATAAAATGGTGGTTTGATGGTTTAACCAGAGGCTTACTAATTATAGAAAATAGGCTTAATCAACCTTGTCAATCATTTTCCTCGCCTCCTCCTCCTCATGATCTCCATTCTCCAGCTCTATAGTATAGGTGCCTCTGTCGCTGTAATCATCCCCGTGGTGATAGCACTCTTCACGGCTGCTCTGCTGATGTGGCACCGATCCACGACGCCTCTCTACCAATCCACCCGCCCCTTTGGAAGTGGAAGACTTTCTGCGGCGAGCTGGACTGTCCTCCTCTGCAAAGAGCCCCTCTGGAACGTTAGCACGACCCTCTCTGATCTTCAGCCCTGCACCACCCCACAGACCCCATGAGCGCTCCTCCATCGCTGCAGCCCGCCGCTGCTCTCCGAGTGCGTTCTCTGAGTCACTCTGAGTGCCGTCCTCATGTTTACTGCCTGACATGGGAGGAGAAGAAGAATGTAAAGAAAGAGATAAAGACAGGTGTAAGATAAATTAAACCTTATGAAAGAAACAAGAATATACACATTAAATAGCTACTTGGTGCAAACAGCTGCACACACACCTTTAAGACTCCTCAGTTGTACAGGTACATCACTCTTCACACTCTCGCCGTCTTCCTCTGCTACCGTGTCCTTCAGAGCCAATGGCAGCTCGTTCTGAGCCAACCAGTCTGCGACTTTAACCTCCGCAGCCACCATGGCTGTCTGAAGTGGACTCAGCTCCTCCCCGACAGCTCTTTTAGGACGTGGCCTAGTCTCTGGTCCCACTTTTGCCACTCGATCTTTGACCATCACTTTACCCGATGCCCCGGGGTCAAACTCGATGGTGAAGGAGGCGTGGCCATGGATGGGCTCCGTGGTAGAAGATGCCCCAGCCTCTTGTTCTCGTGAGGGGGCTTCAGCACCTGCTTTACCTGCTGAAGGAGCATCCTTGGTTGGGATCTCAAAGTAGCTGGGCTCCTGGTTGGAAGCTGTTTGCGGGGCAGACTTTGGGACCTCTGTGTTTTTCTTGGTGTCTGTTAGAATTTAAGTAAAATGTATATGTACCACAATGTCTACAATGTCACAAAAAAGCCACTTTAATTATTGCCTTAAATACACCATAGAACTATGAAAATACCTGTTTCAGCTTTTTCTCGCTTCCGATCTGAGCTCCTCTCCTCAGGTCTCCCGGGATGTTGGTCATCAGCGTCTCCATCCCCCCACCAGGCCGGCTGGCCATAGAGGGGTGTGATTCTGTGCAGCACTGCTACGTCCCCTGCACAAAACAACCCAGCAGTCAGTCTTACATAGTACCATCTGCGACATTTACCATAAGGTTTTTTGCATTTACAAGGACAATAGCGAGGAACAACTTAGCAGTTAAGTCAAGCCAGAGACGTGGACAAATCTAAATCCAACAATGCATGACACCAAGACAAGTCCAAGAATTCAAATAGCTCAGTCCGAGACCATACTTGAGTACAATCCCCATGTGTGAAAATGCAAATCACAATTTCCCAGAACCAAAGATAAGCTGTTCAAATGGCTTTTATTCTCTGTCCAACCCACCGACACTTGATGACCTTCTGTTAAAAAATGTAGAGCTTAAGGAAAGTATAGATTTCTCAAATAAAGTAATAAACTGGATCTTTTTGATTGATATATTACACAAAGTTTCAAACCTTTTAGCACTAAAACACTTTTAAACACACTTTCTAACAGATAATCTGTTATCCTAGGAATAAACTTGTGAAGGTGTCATGTGAGACTGAGATCTTTGTCACTGATTTGCTCATGTAGTTTTGTAATCTGCGTCCTCAGACTTTCTCACCTGTCGCCTTGTTGTCCTCCACCCGGCTGGCCTCGGGGGGCTTGGTGGAGGCCGCCTCACAGGCTGGTGCTGCTGCTGCTGCTGCTGCTGCTGCCTCGGAGGGTTTCACCTCAGACTTGGCTGATTCTCCCTCTGGAGGTTTCTTCTGGTTCAACTGCAGCTGGCTGCTGAACTTCTCATGCTGATGGACGAGACAAACAAGGTGAGGAGAGCAAAACATGAAAATGCTGCTGAATTTTTTAGAAGAGCAGCCAGATGTCCATATTGGACATTTTAGAAAACATTATTCTCACACATTTATTTGCTTTTATTCATCTCGGTCATAGCAAATAAGATAGGATCCAGTTTGACTGTTGCTGTAGAACTTCAATTTTTCTCAGAAATATGAAACTGCAGCTACCTGGGCAGTTTGCTGTGATGAAACGGCAGATTCATCACTCTTGAAAAGCAGTGTTTTTTGCCCAGTTCAGCAAAACCCTTTGCTCTCTTTGACTAAAAAGCTACTCTCTCAGATTTTTTAACACACTAATGAAGAAATACGAGGGCTCTCTGGCTGGACACATTTACTCTTTTTAAACATGAGCATGCACAAGCTGCTGTCTAACCTTGAGGGCCTCCTCTGGAATATGCAGCTCTCCTCGCACCACAGTGAACAGGTTGGTATGTGTGGCAGGTTAAGGTAAAAGACGATGAGCTCTTTGCAGGGGTGAGAAACATGCACTGATAGCCTTATCTATAATGCAGCAGGCAGAGTGCAATGAGCATTCACAGCTATTCAGGAACAGATTGGGTTACAGTGTGGGCCATGTACACTGACCTTGTGCTGTGTGTCACTGGGTTTGACAGATACACAAGAACACACTCAAAGGATATCATATCCAAACCTCAATTTGTCATCAATTTTCAGGGTGACGTAGATTTGCTCCTGTATTCTCACATCATTGACGAATGTCTGCAGACAAATTCAGAGTGTGGTTAAGAACAGGACATGATGCAAAATATACCAAATGCAATCTGTTCATGAAAGAATTAAATGATCAAAACTCAGTTTGGCAGCAATTCTGAAAAAGATTAAAAACTCTATAGATTTTTACTACCGAAATGTTAAAAATGAGAGCTTACTGTTTTGACAACATCTATAGTTAGAGAAGAAGCTGAATCAGGAAGTTCATGGAAAGTACACTATGCATCATATTATCATTTTAAGATTTATTTCAATTCATTTTAAGCAGATATAATATACAGACTTTTTTTGTGACTAAAACATGTTGATATTATGCATTACATATTGATATTACTTTTAAATTAACAAAAATATACCTTAAATATAATTAACATTAAAACAAAGTTGTAAAGAGGATTTTATGACTTCATTAGTAAAAAAAAAAAGGAATAATTATATTTTAATGAATCATCTTTGTAATGTCTCACAGCCAAGTACACTTAACTGTATCTTGTAAACCTAATGATTTACCGTTAGCATGCTGAGTATATTGTATGTAAATGGGGCTTTTTAACTGCAACAAGTGTACTTTAATTAAGCCTATTGTATTCTTATTTATGTATTTCTACTTCACTGAAGACTTAACATTACATTCATGTAAACATTGCATATTTAACCACGATTTCCTAAAAAACAAACAAAAAAAAAAAAACAGTTAAGCCACAAAATATACATTTTCTAATGTGAGTGTGAAAGTGAGCACAGGGAAATTTCTTTCTTTCTGCAGATGAGTGTAAAAAAAAAAAAAGCTTCTATTATCAGTATTCAAAATATGAGCTGATGACATATAACAGCCTGTCCATGGTCAGTGGATAAAGCAGTTCAGATACAGAACCGTAGATATAAACTCACCCCATTTAAGCTGCCCAGGTCCTTCACTTTGTGTTCGTCTGTGTTTGGCTCATAGTTGATGACAGCATGCTGCTTGTCCACACTGCGGGACTACATCACACAAAATCCAGTCAATCACCGTAATCCGTGCTAATCTCATGATTCAGATAACAATCCAGCCTCGATGAAGAGATGACAGCAGTACTGTACCTGCAGCATAAGCTCACAGTCGTCCCTCCCCACAAAGATCATCTCCCTGGGGAGACGATGACGCGTCCCCCCGCCGCTCACCAGGAACCAGGAAGTCAGACTCATCTCTGCCTCGCTAGCTCACCTTTGACCCTTAATGCATCCTGCTGAAAATAGAAGCAGTGTTATCAATCCGCGAGTCTATCCGTGAGTCACGCTTTGATCAATAAAGCGCTAAGTTCTTACAGCGCAAACAGGCGTGAAGGAGGTACACTGCTTCATGTAATTACAGAAAAACAACATCTGTGTGTGTGCATGTGTGTGTCATATGCACAGCAGCTATTTCAGGCATCACCCGAGGACACTGACATGTCTGTCTCTCCCTGTAGAGCAGAAAACAACATGAAAGAACAAATGTAAGTGTTAAATGCAAGAGAATGCACGGCAGCGCAGGTCTGTTTGCTGCATGTCTCCTTCTGTTCTCTATCTTACTATCATGTCCAGGGTCAAGTCCCTTATACTAGATTTTGTGTTTTAAGTAACCAGCCATAAAGTCATTATAACATCAATTTATAAGAAACAAGTTTGTTAAAAAAAATACGTGTGACTTGACTTGATCATGAAAAATGATCAGGTTTAGGCCACCGGTTTTTGTACATGAATGAAATTATCTTTAATACATTTTTGTCCAACTGGAGCTTTGAAACAGAGTTAGTTTGTCATTGTTCTCTCCTGCAACTGGATTGAATGCTGCCAGATTGGTTCAAACAAAGTGTATTTGAGGAATACTGAGAATGGATAGTATTAAAATGAATTCAGGAAATTATCAGAAATAACTTGATTCTTGGCATACTTTCTGAATAACATATTTGTTGCCTTCGGGCCTCTGGAAACATCAAGTACTTTCAAGTCAAAATTGCAAAATAAATGTGAAGTTTGAAATCACTGATGTTAGAGGCTAGGTTGACATACAAGACCTTTTTGATTCAATTGACTCTAAAGCCATTAAATATCTTACACAAGTCTCAATCCAAGTCATGTGACTCGAGTCTGCAACTCTGAATTCTAAGCATCCTGCTACACACCCCAAAAATAAAACCGATTTAGATCCTGGACAAAAAAAAAGGAGGATGGCAATAACATCCGTAAAAAGACTGAGATAATGATGCCTGTCCATTTGGACAAATAATTTAATCGGTTGCTGTGCATATGAACACACAGGCCCAAAGAGGCAGGAACAGGAAGTGAATGAAACAGAGAGAAGACACAGACAGGCATGATGTTTTCTCTTGAAAACCAACACTTCCCACGATGCTCTCATATGATCCCCACTCAGCTGTCAGACGTCCCCTGCTCATGAACCAGCAGCACAACGGCTCTTTTCACCGAGCATCATCAGCACACAGGCCGTGCTGACTCACGCTCTCAACAAACCATAGGTGAATTAGCGGGATTTAATTACGCACACTTTGTCATATCTGGGGCTCCTTTCTGTGCATCAGCTGGATCCCAATGGGAGCTGACAGCCCCCCCCTTCCTCTGTGGTTAACCCTTGCAGTGTGCTGGCTCCAGAGTGGCCCAGATTCCCCTGTTAGACGCTTGACCACACACGGCTCCATCCACTCTCCCGTATAAATCTCCACTGCAAATGACAACACGTCAAGTGGCGGTGGGCAACGGCTCGCAGTCGGCCAATGACAGAGCCTGCAAATTAGCTCAGTTAGGCCGTGTCTCAGTCCAGCGTTCATCATGGAGCCATCTGATAACGACACCCTCCCAGACACAAATATCCCGTTAAAAAAAACCCACGTTATACAAAGACTAGGCACATCATGGTGAAAACAAATGTACAGCTACAGTGAGCCTGCTGTGAATGTTTATTACCGGCTTGTCATCTGAAGCGTTTTGATCCTAAACGTTCAGTATATCCCTCTTCATACCCGCCTGCTCTTAAACCAAAAACAGGCTAATTGAGACTGATTTACGATCACAAATATCATTATAAATCAGGTTATGGAGGCTGTTTTGCAGCAAAGACTCTCCCCGTTATGGACGACATATAGGTTTGTCGCACAAGCAGCGATGCTCATTTCTCCGTCTCCCTCCCCGGAGCCGCTGAGGAGGCAGCCGGAGGTAACCGGGTCGGTGTGATCTGAAAACAAGCATACATGTCACTCACCAGGTGCTGGACGGACGATCAGCATCAGATAGGTGGAGGATTATGGACAGAGCTGCCGCTGCTGCTGCTCGTGCCAGCCCGCTGCCCAGCCCTGCTCCTCCAGCATCGCTGCGTCTTGGCCTCACGGTGGCGCTGTGCGCTCATCTCACACAGGAGGAGCACAGGAGGTTATGTAATACCGACAGCGAACCGTGAGGAGTGGTGGATGTTGGCCAAGCAACATACCTACCATAAACCAACATAATTCTTATGAGTTATTGAATTATTGTCAGAAAAAAAACAATTAAAAAATAAATAAATATAATATAATAATAATAATAATAATAATATATTTATTATTGTTATTATTATTATATGAAATGTATTTATACAGGGTTAGGGGAAAATAGTTAAGCAACAACTGAATTAATATATACTGAATTATATATAATTAATATATTATTATAAATACAATAAATCAAATGAAAATAAGCATGGAGAATATATTATCTCCTTGTATTATGGCAATTACAATATATAATTTAAATGGTCATTTTAATGTGTGATATGCATGAAAGAAGCAGTGATAACAGTGTAATAGTGTTAATTAGAATACCTGTTTTTGTATCCTTTGTACATTTTGAGGAGATCTAGTTTGTTTTTATTTCTAGCACTGTTCAATTTCAAATTTCAATTTCAAAAACACACATTAATGTTGTTGTTTTACTAAATTTGGTCTATTTTTGTCTGTTGATTTCTTCTTAATTTACCAAAAAATATAGCATTAGTTAACGTTACATCATTTGTTTAAGCATACTGGAAACATTCTCTGTGATAACTTGATTTTTTTTCACATTGTTACCTATATTCAGCAGTGTCTTGCGAAATGAGTTCCCCCTTGTACACTGAGCCAGAATCTCATCTTCAGCAGCACACACATACCATACTGTCATTCCTATCTACACTCTGAAAGTGTTTACAGAGGGGTTTGCTCATATATAATTCATGGTCTGATTTATACAACATTTTATTCATAAAAACATGGACCTTTCATGCTATTGCCTGTATTTTCTGATTTATACCATGGTAAAAAGAGACATCCAAAATTCTCTCTATAAAAACCTTTGAGTCAAATATGTCAGCAGAAAGGACACAATAACAATGAGCCTGGCTTATTCCAGGTTTCTGTTATGGATGTCAATGCAGTTTAGCACATATTTCATGAAAGAATCGTACGCATATACATATGCATAACATTTAAATATAAGTGTGTATTAATATTTTATTTATTTATTAGTTTCTATTTATTTTTTATTATTAATTCTATGTATTCAGCGAATATAGCCCAGCTCTGTGTAACAATTATTTGCTACATAATTGCATCATTTGTATTTGGAGTAAGTCTCTAATTGAAACACTAGATGGCGCCACAGTATTGACCTGCGATGTGGAGGAGAGCTTAGTTACAGTTGAATATGATCAATTACAAGGCCTTTATGGTACCAACAAAAATGACTGTAAAACAATGTAATTAGATTTAAAACAAGCCACAAGTTAGTCAGTTTGGGATACCAGCCTTTGGGAAGAGCATTTTTCTCATCAATATTTCGTACTGTAGGTTTTCTGAATGATCTCCCAGCATTGTTTATGAGCTTCATCTGTATTAAGTTAGAGGAAGCTTTAATAGCCTACATGTGGCTCATATGGCTCAGACACGACCTGATCTAAGTTGAATATGTTTGAGAAATAAAACCGGCTATATAAAAAAAATAAAAACTTATTTGGCGACATTTGTACAGCTGATATAATTATAACAATGGGGCCCAGGTGAGCCGTCCGTTAGCTTATCATCATCTGCTATCTGACACTTATTGTTTTAGCTAAAACCCTCTGAGGTTCCGTGACACAGCAGTTATTGGCCTATTATTTAAAGTGCAGCCACACTTCATTGATGCATTAATCCACCGTGGTGTCCCGGAAGGATACAACATCTAGATGGGGTTTTTTTCTTATACTTTGTAACGAATCTCCTGCCAATAAAAGATATTAATAATGATTTTAAAAAAATACCCATATAACGACAGCCAGATATTCTAATAATAGTAAAAGGATTTTCCTTCATTGACTCCCAGTTCCAATATTTGCGTGGCTTCACGTGAGTGTAAATCCCATTACTCCCTGTGCTCCCGCAAAGGCTATAAACATCACAGTAAAACTATATACATTAAAAAAAAAAAAAAAAAAAAACGAAACAGAGTGGCTACATCATTTCAATAGGCTAAATCTATTTTATATATAATACACGATAACGAATACAGAATATTAATACCGGCCTGTAGATTCCCAGCAGCGTGTTTGCTAATGCCCCCATATGGCTGAGATCGTAAATATTATAGGCTTTTATTTTTGTAATCAGAAGTGCTTCGCATGGTATTTCCCACTCTGTTAAAATATGTTTCTGCTTATTTACTACATAGACAGGTGCCAGATAGATACCTGATTTAACACGCTGTTTAATTATATAATACCAAAATTGTTGTTGCATATATATATAAAAAAAAAAACACAAACAGATGATTTTAAAGTACGAATATTGCGACTATTACTCATATATTACTCGAATATTCTCTCACTTTTTTTGCGTTACGGCCACGTTTGTTAATATTTGCACTATAGAAAAAAAGTAAGCCATGAGCCAAATAAAGCTCTAAGTTAATATATAACAGCTCTTCCTTGTTTGGTCTTTATAGAGGGATTTATTCCTACAACTATAACAACAACAAAAAATAAAACATTTTAAAAGGCAATAAAAAATACATATGAAATAAAAAATAAACATGGAAAATACATAATATTTTCCTCTCATATCACTACTATAATAGGTTTTTGATAAAATAAACCTGCTTTATCCCACCTTCATGGAGAAACAAAAACAAAGAAGACAAAAAACCGCTCTATTCTGCACTGTAAATTTACATAACCACTTAATATTCATATTATCCTGAGAATAAACTAATAAATATGAATGGAGCTGTAAAGCTGAGTTTATCCTCCACCACAATCCTGCTACATGACGCTCTCTGCTGCTCCTCTACTTCCTTGGACAACTCAACTCAACTCTCTTCTTCTCCACCTCTCTCTCTCTTTCTCTTCCCCCCTCAG
>JAOWBC010001255.1:16091924-16103997 GCA_028566105.1 Hypoplectrus providencianus | reverse complement strand
GCTGCTGCTCTGCCTGCTGGGCTCAGGTGAGTGACAGGACAGAGAGATGGATACTATGTGCAGGTACAGGCAGATGATGGAGAACTGTACTGGACTTTTTTTTTGTTTGTTTTTGGCTTGAGAGTGTGAGCACCTTAAGTGGTTTTCACATCTCAGACTGGGTCATTTTCTGAGAGTCAGTTATATGAGAAATTAAGAGGTAAAAGTAATGTGTTTCATCTTATCAAGTAATTTAAACTCCCAAATTTATTATAATAAACTCTTTGAGATGATCTTGACCCAAAAATTGAGAACCAGGGGCATCACTATGAAGGGATTTAATCTATAGTAGATACAGCGTATAAATCTTCTAGAAGAATGGTTTGAGTGTATTTTTTGTTTTCTTTCCATTTTATACTACTTTTAATTTAAAAATCCACTTGTTTTGAGGGGGAATGCTGTACTTTTTGCTCCGTAAATACTTTATATTTATAGCTGCAGATTAAAAAAACATGTAAACAAACTATCTAATTTAATAATGTTTAGTGTTTTGTCAAAATGGAACATTTTAAATGAGATTCAAAGTTGCTCTAATTTAGCTACAGCATTAAAAGTTTTTTTTTGTTGTTTTTTTTTGTTTGTTTTTTTAGTAAATTATGGTTCTTTCATGCCTGAGTAGTTATATTATATATTATACATATGTTAGATATGATATATGACAGTTATTTTTAAGACATTCAGCTCAAAAAAGTACATTTGCTGAAGTTACTTCAGAACAGTTTTGATGTATTTGACTTTAGTGTTTCAATTGTTTGTAACTATCTCTTCAACTGCTATTTCAGGTAATTACTGTAATTTTTACTCTATTACATTTAGCTGGGAGCTAAATTTACTTTTCAGGTCAAGATAAAACAAAAAATATGATAAATTTCAACTGACTTAGAAAAAAAATAAAATCAAACCAATAACAGTATATTTAGTAGTATAAATTAGTCCTAACTGAGAAAATTAAAAGGGCTTCGCACATTCTGCATAGGGATTTTTTTCACTTTTGATACTCTCAATACATTTTGATGATGATATTTTTGTACTTTTAATTAAGTAAGTTTTGAATGCAGGACTAACTTGTATTGGAATAATTTCACAGTGTGTTATTAGCTCTTTTACTCAAGAAAGGGATATGAATCCTTTTTTCCTCCCACTGCTGCCTTCTTGTCTAAGTTCACTCATTTTGCAGAGTGGCATTAATTTTGACAGCTAGTATGCCAACACACACACACACACATGCATGCAAACACACACACACACACAGCAGAGAGCTACTGTGAGATCATCTGATAGGCAGCAGAACAACCTCAGGATTCAGGGGAACAATGGTTATAGAAAAGAGGAGCGAGTTCTTTGACTTGGGCAGGGTGTCCTTCCTTCCTCAGAGGAACACACTGGGTGTATTCAGTGCGCTACGAAACAATGGTTCACAATAGATCAGCTAAAAAATAGTATTATTTAACGAGATGGCAAAATCCAATTGACCCTTGCCTTTATTTTGTTAAGACTGGGGAAAATGACTCACACATTTCATACAGCTTACTGCACCAGCAAAGATAAACATGAAGAGATCCAATGTTAGTTGTATGTAATTGGGTTAAAAGCTACAGAATTTTATAACAGGTATACACACTTAACATATACTATATATACCTATATATATATATATATACACACAGTGTGGACTCAAACCTTACATACGTTTCATTCTGTATTCAGAGTTAGCCATGGAGACAAATATAATGAGATTGTATGATTGTGTTTTTTTTTTTTTGAGAAAGATAACCATCTGTGGTTTGTGCAGCTGGGGTCTTCAATGAAAAAGCCAAAATATAGAGAGAAAAAAGTGGGGTTGAAATTGAGCAGAGCACCTTACAATTAAGAAAATTGCTACCAACTAAATATAAATTAACCTACCATTATAGGTCATATAGAGCATTTTGTACTATTGATTTTGTCAGGATGCACAGAGAACAAATATTGAGAACTAGCCTGGCTGGAGAAACCAAAAAGTAGAGGTTAAGGCACTATCAGCTATTATTCCTGTTTCAGTTACACTTGCTTGTTTAATGCCTGATAAGAACTTGCTCTGTGCCTACACCAATAATAAATACTAACTAAGATTAATTACGATAATAAAATAATTCACAGAGATGAGATGTTGAAGGAGCTTATCAGATTTATACATGTAAATAATTGTCTTGTGTCTTTCTCCTGTATCCAGGCTTCTATACTTCCACCTTTTTTTGTGTTCTTTCCTTATTTCTTTTGCTGTTGTTATTGTTATCCTCTTAATATTTTATTTTGAAGTGCAAACTTTCAGAAGTAGTGTTATTGTACACTTATATTTATATTTTGAATGCGCTTTATTTTCTGAAATTCTGTAATTTCCTTCGGGATGAATAAAGTCCTGTCTTATCTTATTTTATCCCTCTTCCTCTCCCACTCTGACCACTCCTGTGACCTCAGCTACTTCATTGCCTGTTTCCATTCACACACCGGCTCCACCTCTCCTGTCGCAAATTTCACCTCCCTCTCCGTCGCCAACAATCCTCCCATCTCTGCCCTCCGCTTCCCTCGGCACCCCGCCCTCCAACCCCGCGGAGTCAGCAGAAGACGTCGGCTGCCCTCTGAGGATGTCACCCTCCACCCTGGTGGTCCGGTATGTCAGGACTTATTATTTATTGTGATGCGGGGACTCGGTGATTGAAGTGACAGAGAGAATGAACACTATTTTCTCAAATATAAATATTATAATATACCCTTTTATTTAGCTGCCAGTGGCTGTTCAATGAACAAAGGAGAAAAAGGAAGGAATCTGTGAAATGCATGCAGATTTGTCCATTTTGTACAAATGCAGGCATTAATTGTTTGGGCATCTTTTCCCTTTCATTTCTTTTTACATTATGCAATGTAAACCCTTCTGTCACAGGTTTGGAGATCCATTCACAGTGAACTGCTCCGTATCAAGGACAGGTTTTTCTCCTCTTGGCTGGGAGGTCCCGCTGGTAGGAAAGTCATTGCTCTCTAATCTCACTTTGAAAACCTTGCCATCAACCCCCTCTCTTATCTACCTGTTAATCTCTCATTGCATCTTACATGTAGGCTTGCCAGTCCCTTGAAAAATTTAATCGACCCATAATAAAACAAAAGCACAAGTCCTGTATTGAGCTGAAAAGGGACGCACTGTGTCCCGTATTACTGTGAGAGTCAGAAAATTTCCATCTGAAAATCAATAACAGGGCAGTTTTTATGAAAATGTATGGTAGACTTGTTCCCAGGCCCTGTCCTGCTCTGTGACCAATCAGCTGACAGCATATTCATGAACAAGTATGACATCACAGAATATTCTCATCCTATTGGTCGAGGTACTGTTGCTATGGAGACAGCGGGAGATAACAAGCTTTCTATATATTGTTTTATATAAATTGATACAGTTTTAAGTTAAACAGGACAGGTTTCAGTTTAAGAAAGACTTACCCTATTCAGTTAATTTTGTTATTTTGTAATAAATGAATAAGTGGATAATTATTTGTTTTCCATGTGTTTATGTCACTCAAAAATACGCATTTAATTCAATTCAGGTTTGAGTTAAATAGTTTACTTCGAGTAAATAATTTCACTCACCAAAAAATGAGTTAAAAAATTACACAACGCCAGGAAGAGTGAAGGCAGTCGAGTCGGCCGGCCCTGACAGTGAGGCGTCCCTTATTAATTTCTCAGGGAGTTGGCAACCCTACTTACATCCTAAACACATCAGTGCTATAAACCACCATTTATCCAGCATGTACTGACCTTTGTGACCTTTTGCGACTCTAGGACTCTCCTGGGATCACGATGGAGGGTTTTCTTGTCTGGAGAGTGAAGAGGATGACTCAGTGGAGCATCACGTCCTCGTGCTTTGCGCTGTCCGAACAGGGAGGACACTGTCACATTCATCTGCCTGTTATCGTCTACCGTGAGTTCATGCTTCTCTCCTTCTGACATGTTAGAAAACTTATCTGTCTCTGTGTGGCTTATCTGGTGACCCGTCTCCACAGAGCCGCCTGATAACGTGTCCATCAGCTTTGTGAACCACACCGGGCCGATGTCTGAGGGCCGCCCGTACACTCTGCAGTGTTCGGTGCAGCACGTTGCTCCTGCTGGGAACCTCACCGTGACTTTCTACAAAGGACAGACAGCACTGGATCAACAGCAGGCCAGCAGCAATGCAACAGAAAACCCAGTGACTGAGACCTTTACTTTAAATATTACCTCCAGGAAAGAAGATGATGGAGTCCAGTTCTGGTGTGAAGCAAAGCTGGAGCTGGGACCTGATGGACCACAGCCCCCTCCAGTGGTGAAATCACACAAACTCTCTGCTGCAGTCCTATGTGAGTGTCTAATTAACGTTCCTTTGTTTTTTCCAACTCCCTGCTTTCTCTGTCTCTACCTGCAATGAAGAGGATTAGGTTCAGGTAGGAAAATACACTTCAAGAAAAAGTTAAAATGACTAGAATAAAGTCAGCCTTGAGTTTTTTAAAGTAGGCTGCAAGCTACAACCTGATTTTCCTTTTGTCTAATTAAAGCTGAAAAAAACCCCACATAAAAGCAGATTTTTCCAAAACAATAGTTGTAGTAGCCCACTACCAATATTAACTCATTTACGTGTCAAGGGATTTTTAGTTCTACTACACCCTAAATAAAAAAGCACAATGATGACAGACGTCAGTGAAATCTATTGACTGCAAGAGCAAGATTAATTATTGGCAAGTGAAAGAAATCTTTATGGAGATAGATGGGCTTTGATTGTTTTATTTTAGATGTATTTTATAGGATAAGATGATTTCTGTTTAGTGTGAAAAGACTTTTTTTCAACCTGCTTGGTTGTCTCTTAATATCCCCACTTCTCCCACCAGTTCCTGGATATAAAATCATTCCCTTTTCTGTGAACCGTCTCCTCCTCTCTTTCCTCTCAGTTGGTCCACAGCTCGTGTGTCCTACAAAGCTGCAGGTGAAGGAGGGGAAGAGCCTGAGCTGTGGGGTGAGAGGAAACCCTGAACCCTCAGTTACCTGGTTCAGAGACGGGCGGGTAGTCGAGCTGCCCTGGCTCTGGAGCAGAGAGCATGCTGGGAATTACATTGTCTCTGCAGAAGGACATCTTGGGCTGAAAACCTTCACAGTGGAGGTGGAGGTCGTCACTGGCAGTGGTAGGTTTATCTCATCTGCATTATTAAAATGATTAATTAAATAAACTAGCTCAAGAATTGTTTCTGTTTTGTAATTTCAAAAGGAGAAAAAGAAAAACGAACTTCCTGTAGGTAGTAGTTAGTTACTTCCTGTGTAGTAGAATTAATTTGTCTCTTCCTCTTTTCAGGCACAACAAACAGCTGTAAAAGACATTTCCTGCTGGTCGTGTTGCTCATGATGAACTGGCTGTAAAAAAACAAAACAAAAAGAACCTGATGTGCGACACTACTTTACAGGCTGTCTGGATGAACAGCTCACACTGCAAGAACGGTTTCTTCACCAAGACTGGTTTTACATTTCTCTTCTTTTCAAACGGATTATTTTTCATATTTTTTGTGCATCTTCATTTTCAGTCCTCCAAAAGCAGCGCAACTCAAAAAGCAGATAAAGGTTCTTTTTATTAGAGCTTCTGCATAGGTACATTTTCTTACTGCATCATTTAACACATGGTCTCTATGTAGTCTGCAGAAAAACACAGCATTCACAGTTCATGATGAGGTGGATCTGTTTTTGTACAACTTAATCAATCTTACTTCCACTGGTGTGTGTGAAAATTGTGTATTTTTCCCTTTTGCTTGATCGTTTTAAGCGCACCTTAATGACACCATACTGTTCTTTGTACATGAGCTCAGTTTTCATCTTGTCTTCTTTAATTGAGGTTAAATAGTAACAGAGGAAAATATTGTTACACTTGGGTTTGCAATGTTTTGTGATACATTAGTGATTCTCAAACTATAATTTTTTAAATATTGTTTACCTGTACTAAACAGATTGCAAAAAAAGTAGTAGAGTGTAGCAGGGAATGTACATATGACATGTATACATAGATATTTTAGAAGTAACCCACATTTTACGCATATTGGAGCATGTTCTGACAGTTTCTCTTACAGAAAAAATATTTTAAAACGCAGCTTAGTTTCAGACAGGTCACTTTAACCACCCTACCAAGTTAAGTTCACGAGGTGGGTAAATATATAAACTTGAGTCTTCAGTTGTGCCGCACCGCAGTGACACCAAGCTAAAAACAAATGGCTACATCTAACATGCAAACTGTTTATTATTCATTAATTCAAAGTAAATCACATTTCAAACAAAAAAAAGTTCAAATATAACTCAGTTTAAGGGACATTGTCACAAGTGTTTATTTATTAAATGTTAATTGTCTCAAATTGCTCATTGGTAAAAGTGACTCTCTTCCTCCTTTCACTGATCCAAATCACAAGTAATTCTCTTAGAGTCATAACTCTGGTGTTTAATCCATTCATGTGTCCAGTCCCTCTGAGGAAACCGGCCCCATCTAGAATAAAAAGAGGCATTATATATTCTAGAAGATAATAATGGAGGCTTTGACCGTTAGGGGTCTGCATAGAATAATCAGACTATGCAACGGTTGATTAAATAATTGCTATAAAATCCATCAAATGCTTTGTAAGTTTGGGTTCTAAGAGTTTACAGATGGTTCCACATTTTATCATTAGAGTACAATTTGCACATTCTGTCACACAAAAAAAAAAAAAAAAAAAAAAAAAAAAAAAAATATGTTCACTCAAAAACTTATAAACTTACTGCGTTTGTATGTGAAACGGCAGTCGTCACGATACAATGACGTCATCGTCGTCAGAGATGACCTGTATGCAGCCGTCATCCACGGGCCTGGAGTCTCCACCCTGCAGCAGCTGGGGCAGAGCGAGGTGCTGCACCTCAGCCAGCGGGAAGCCGACCGGACTGGACTGAGGAGGCGGAGGAGGAAAAGGAGGACTCTTTGTGTCCATGCCGAAGCTCCAGTGTTTCCCTGAGCGCCTGTATTTTGCAACAGCCGCTGCCAGGAGCTCCTGGGACACAGACAGCGGCTGCTCCCGAGCCAGCGCCTGATCTGCGAGGATGTCCAGGAGGGAGTGAGCTGGAGCAGGTGGGACCAGAGGTTTGTCTGCAGATGAGGAAGAACCGTCATCTAGTTCCCCTCCTGCCCCAGTTTTACCCTCCACCTTTTTCAAGACAGCAGCTGGTTTCTTCTCAGTTCCTAGTGGCATCGAACTGAAGGAATCTGGGCTCTCGATGAAGATGTCGTCTGCTTCCTGGGGGATTCCTCTCAGCGGCGGCATAGCTGACGGAGCAGCGACAGACGCCGGCTTCTTCTCCGACCGGGCCTTCTTTACTCTGAGAACACATGAGAAACTTTATTTAAATGCACCTAAAAGATTCATGTTTATACAAAGAGTAAAGGTAAGGTGAGTAACTATTTGTTTTAAAATGGATTACTTGAAGGGATTACTTATTTTTGCAGGCTTGCCAGCAGGATTAAGGTTAAACTAAAGATCAGATTTTTGTGAAAGTTGGTGGAAAGGCCTAGGGCTGATTACAGAAATCATTTTTCACTTACGTTACCTTTGTAAGATGGAGCATAGAACTGGTGTAGGTGTGCTCCATAAGTGTCCTTGTAGTTTGTTTAAGTTTCTTTAAAACTCAATTTTATGACCAGATGTATTTAAACATGTTGGCAGAGGGGACAAACAGTCAGGACTCTGTAGGAATGTGTTTTCAGCAGGGAAATAAAGAACCCTAAAAGAGCTCAGCAATTTAAAATAAGTCACGTAATTGGAGAAATCTCAAAGAATATATTAAATTTATGGTGAAACCATTAAAAGTAACCCTCCCCACACTGCCTGTAGGGGGAACTCAACACTTAATTTACTCACGGTAAGGATGTAGAGAGGCTCAACATTTTCCTGCTCTCTCTTATCAGCACCCTAAAGAAAAACAGGTGTTTGTATGTAATTATGTTAGAAAAGGTATGAAGGCGTGAGCTCGTTCCAGTGTCTCTTACCTGGACTGCATCCAGCCCTTTGGCCAAAGAGGTTTGACCTCATTGTCCAATAAGGTCTTCAGGTACTCTTCTGTCTCCTGACTCCCTTTCCTTTCCTTTTTGTGCCTCTCCATTTTCACCGTCAACACATGACACAAAATCTCCCTGCGAGAGAAAAAAAAAAATTACTACATTTATGTTTCAAAGCTCTGTGTACTTAAGCCTTTAAATGAAGTAATAAAGTAACTGCTTCTCGCCTGATCTCGTCGTTCCACTTGAACAGCTTCCTCGGACCGCCTCTTTTCACACCCTTCTCCTCCACGGTGTCCTCGGAGCCAACGCTCATCTTCTGTTTGCCTTCGTCCTCGTCCTCCGCCGCCCTGAAACGGACATGAGCACAGTACAAGATGAATCGCTGTCATTAGAGGCAGATCAGCCCTGGCCTTTCATCCATTCTGAATCTGCTTTAATAGGTTATTTAATCAAACTTTAAGTTTAAAAAAATAAATCAGAAGTTCCTCTCCAGTTACTCAGTACTTGAGTAGTTTTTTCACTGAATATTTACTCAAGTAATTATTAGAAATAATTTTTACTTTTACTTGAGCCCTATTATAAAGTGACACTCGCATTTGAGTACAATTTCTGGCCACTACAACTGACTCTGCAGAGTGGAAAGATATTCATAGAGTCATCCTTAATTATCTATATTTCTCAAATGATATAAAAGGAAACAAATATTCTTGATGCCATCATAAAAACTGTGTGAATGAGTTAACATTCATTTGTTATGTTTCCTTTAAGGAAGACACCTACTGCAGGGTTAAAACCTCAGGAGTGGCATCACTTTTGTTTGGAGAAGGGATGTTAATAGAAAGATTTTACACAAAATACATTCAATTCAAATCCCACCTTTTGCAGATATTGTTGGTACGTTTTCCAGTTATGGCAGCAATTTTAAAGTCATTGTTGACATACATTTAAAAATATTGTATATAACTTAAAATGCCAGTCAGACGTTTAGACACAGTGTCTCATTCTAATGGTTTTTCTCAATTTTTATTTTACTTTCTACATTATAGATCAACACTAAAGACATCAAACTATGATTATGTAGTTTACAAAAACATGCCCTTAATTTTTTTTTTTATAAAGAGGCCACATTTTTGCTGTGATGGTGTCAAAGACATTAAAAAGGCAAGAAATGTCCACAAATCTGCTCCAGACAAGGCGAACCTGTTAACTAAAAACCATTCCAGGTGAAAACTTCATGATGTGGAAAAAGCAAAAGGTCAGAGAATCTAAAATATATTCTGGTTCAACACTTTTCACTTCATAATTTCATGTGTTCTTCCATAGTTCTGATGTCTCCAGTATTAGTCTACAATGTACAAAAATAATGGAAATTAAGAAAAAACATTGAATTAAAAAAGTGGGTCTGAAATTCATACAAGAATATGCTGATAAACTCACTTTGAGGTCTTCACTTGTTCATATGTCTGGCAGCTTTCTTGGAAACAGGCAATCTGCTCGGGCATGGCTCTGCCGATGGCTTCTTTTAGTTTCTGCATCGGATCCTCCGCTTCAGGGGGCTCCTCCTCAATAGTGTCAAATACAAACAGAACACTAGAGCAACCCAAACATCATAATTAGCCCATAAATTATAAAAAAAAAAAAAAAAAAAACAAAAAAAAAAACTCACCATGATGTGTGCAAGTAACAGCTTCTTCACGCGTTTGAGGAGTGTGTCTCTGTGGCAGGGCAGGAACGACGACAGGTGTGTGTACACCTTCGAGCGCAGCGGGCCACCCTGTTCCCGACACTGCAACTCAATCCTGGATCAAAAACAGTCGGAGAGCTGGAGCTCAAACTCAAAAACGATGCTCAGTACCACAAAAAAAAAACAATTTAAGCCAGGAATAACTAACTCCAGCAGGATCGAGTTGATTTCTGGGGTGAAGAACTTGAGTTTGGACTCTCCCTCTGAGGTCTTTGCAACCTGAAAAGAAAAAAAAATGTGCATGTTATTTGCATGCATCCTGCTTCAGTCCATTTAAATTTATGCTCTTGACAATCTGCAAACTCATGCACACAGAAACTGCAGCATGCACAAATAAAATGTCCTCTCACCACTGCGAGTTTCCGGATGCTGTCCTCCAGTCGTGGGGGGAGTCCCTCTGGCAGCGGGATACACTGAGAAGGTGAAGTGCTCTGTGACTGGAGCTGGATTTGCTCTGATTGAGGCTTCAGCTGCAAGTCAGTGTTTGTGTTTAGAGGTTGGACTTGAGGAGCAGCATCAGACTGGGTCCCCTCATCTGGCCTGAAAAGCTCTGCTGCAGGTTGAGGAATCACCTTTGGAGAGGACGACCCGTCACTGACGTCTAGTAAAGAGTCTAAATCGATATCAAAATCCACCGTGTTGGCTGCCTGGATGAGAGCGTGGTCATTGGTCGATCCGATTAGGTTAAGTAGCGGATCAGTCAGCCCTGAACCGCCGCCGCCGCCTGCATCCGCCGGGCACAGAGGGATGGTGACGGGCCTGTGATTTGCCCTCTCCAGATTCTGCCGTTCCTTCTCCTTCTCTCTCTGAAATTTCTTCAGCATGCTGGTGACGCTTAATGTGGCAGAAACTTTCTTCTTCTTTTTCCTCTTTATCTCGTCATTTGGTCCATTTTCAGCTGAGGTTCTACAAGATACCGTCTCTCCAGCTTCTCTGTGGCGCTTCTTCTTTGGCTTTTCCTGTGTGCCACCGATTTTACGTTTCTAAAAATTCAAGTATGAAGCTGTTGAAAACGTTTTTAATTCACTTACTAATAACTGAAAAATTATTTTTTAAACTGATAGTTACAATGCTTTCCATGTTTTTGCAATTCTTACCTTTGACAGCTCAGGAGTTTTCTCCTCCATCGTGAGGTCTTCAGTCTCAGAAGTGTGGCGGAAGTGCAGCACGCCCGAATTTATGTAGAATCCACCAAACTTTGTGGTGATTGATGCCGGCACAAATTCATCATACTAGAGAGAACAGCCACAAGACAAATTATTATATAATAAGACGACGAGTTTGGACTTCTTGAGGTTGAGTGTGTGAGGTATGGTCAAAGCCAGTGTCTTACTATCAGGTGGTTTACTAATGACTTAACTGTCACTTTGACGTCACAGCCAATTAAGTGTTTAAGCAGCCTAAGGAGCAATATAACTTTTGACAGTCCATTCATGATCCAATCTTGTAACTTTGTTTTTGCATTTTTAAGTAAAAATTGTCTCATGACTCTGTTTCACTAATCCATAGGAACCTGGCAGTAAACTGCTATTAAAGCCATACGTTTCTGATTAATAAAGAGACAATCCGTGAACTCTTACTTTGTGCCAAACTACAGGTCTTCAAATGTTGTTGATATAAGAAATACATTGTGCAGAAACTGAAATGTGTATGTCGACACATACTCACAGCCTCAGAGTTGTCAATAAAAGAATCCTCGTCATCGTAACCGTATCCGATATCAATCAAGTCCTGAATACGATCCTTCTTTTTTGGTTTGTTACCCTGTGAAACAAAATATGCAAAATATTTATTTTCATTGATGTTAACATTTCAATGCAAAAGAGTTTAATTTTACTTAAATCAGGTTTCGGAAAAATAAAGTTACTTACATATTTTTCCTCCAACTTCCTTGAAATAGCAGCGATTTCATCGTTTTCTCTCTTTTCTTCCTCTTCAAATCTGCTCAGTGGGAATCCATCTTTTGTTTCATTGATCTAAAAATATATTATCTTCTATTAACATTCATTTCACACAAAAAAAAATATGTCCTGTAGTCAAACTGCAGTCAATGCACTGAACAGAAAACAGCATGGCCATGTTGAAGTTTGTCACAGGACTGATGGATAATCAAACAAACTCATTGATTCAGAGTCTGCACTGATTCTGATTTGAGTATTGAAGGGCATCTGAAAAAAAGCCAAGTATTCAATAGGATTCCAATAAATACACTAAAAGCATCAAAAGTAAAAAAAAAA
>JAOWBC010001255.1:15940832-15950969 GCA_028566105.1 Hypoplectrus providencianus | reverse complement strand
GCATACATCCATAAACCACAATGAGAATTCTATCTACTTCAATTAGAGGCGTCCATGATGGAAATCCTCAATTGGATAATTTATAAGCCAACTAAGTTGCGGTGACATCGAGGTTGTGATAACTAATGAACAGAGTGGAGGGAGAGGCGGGTGGAGCGGGTGGAGCGGGTGGGGGTGCGTGCTGTGGAGGTGTTGTTGCAGATACTCACTGAAATTCATCATCATCTTGTTTAGCTGCTCGTCCTCCTCTTCCTCCCTGAGAAATTACACAAAAAGGGGACTCAGATTAATGGCGGTTCACACCTGTATGAGCTTAAATAAACTGCTTTTATTCATACGATTGAATCAGAGCACGCTGTGTTGTTCTGGCTCTGCAGTCGGGTAATTGGATTTGAATTTAAACTAAATAATCATGAGATAACACTGAGGCTGAACATTTTCTTCGCTATTACCTTGAAACCTTTATTATACTATGTATAATAATAAAGAATATTTTTGCTTTAAGGTCATAAAATGAAAAAGTTAGGGCTAATTATTTTATAACTGTTGGACTTGGCTACAGGTCTTATTGAACTCAAAACCAGAGAATAAAACTGTTCTTAAATATGTCACATTAGTCGTCCTCTAAGCTGTCTATAACACAAAAACATCAATTTAAGTTGAAAAAATAGTGGGGCTACAGCTACTTTAGGCAGGGGAAAAAAATGAAAATTGCACAGCTTAATATAAAAAATAAAAAATAAATTTCACACTGCCACACAGTTTAACACAGGTTAGGATCTCACTGAGCACTTACCTGTTGTGGGTAATGTTAGCTAGGTGTACCCAGGTTTACCATGTTGACTTTCATTTTGGAAATCTTCTCAGAAAAATATTTGAGATCCTGAAAGCCTTTTCTTGACCTCGTACTGTTCTCTCCAAATAAAATGTACAAAATCACAACTTCTTCTCCAGTAAGCTAGCCGTTAGCCAGCACCACTTGGTGTTAAACGTAATTATTTTTACAGGTTTGGTTCATAACAAAATCCGGCAGCTGTGTGAGTGTTTTAATATTTAAGGTTTAATCTCCTTCCAAACGCCCACTTTCAAATTATCGCTGCAGAAATGAATCCATGTCACTCATGATGACTGAATGACTGTCATTTAAAAGATAAAACTAACTTCTGACAACTAATAAGCAAATGACAATAACTGTTGTTTGGCAACCAGCCAATTATATTGCAAAGAAATAAGCAATCATGACCTCATGGGATTAAATTTGTGCGCAAAAAAACACATTTTAAAAACTATTCTGTACCGATATAAACCATTATCTAAAAAGTGCAGAATAATGACAACTTAAAGCATTAAATTCTACGTAAAGTGATAACTAATAATAACCGAAACCTCACTGTAAGCAGGTGGACCCGTTAAGTCTCCTGCAGTCCTGCACCCACCTGAGCCGGTCCTCGTCCAGACCTTCTACGATGGCGTTTCTGTCATTGACGATCGCCATCAGTTTGGCCATCAGCTGCTCTTCCCTCTTCTTGTCCCAGGAGGTTTTCAGGTGTTCTGCTCAAACACAAACACATGATCAGATGTTTCACATGTAGGTTTTTTTTTCCTCTAGTTGAAAGTGTTTCTCCTTAAACTCTCACCTGGTTTCTCCATCAGCCTCCTGAGCTCCTGCTCCACACTCGGCTGCTCCTCCTCCAGGTCCTGGTTTCTCCCACTACACACAAACCAGAGCACATAAAGAAATACAAATTGTTTGTTGTATTTGCTTCTGTAACTTTGAATTGACTTGTTCAACATGGTTTGATTTTGCTCAATTCCTCTAACAACTATCTATTTATACAAGGCATGTCTTTTTTATTATATCCACCCATATTCTGTGAGAAGCAGATGAAAGCTCTAGCAAAAGCTATTTATTACATTAAACAACAAGTTTATAATATTTTGACAAAGTTCCACACAAAAGGTCAAGAACAAACTTTAATGCTCAACATTTTCTTTACTTGTATTCCTCATTTTTTGCATATTAACCCAACAGCCAATCTTCTCTTCTACAACTTTTTGAAGCCATTAAAACAGCTAAATCCTCATTATGGTGTTCTTCAAAAATACACAGAAAGATTCTCCAAAGTTTTATTAACCTCTGTAAAGTTTGGTATGAAACATAATTAGATCACCTATAAACATAATCCAAAGTATTTCCTGGTGAGGCGAATCCTACTACATAAATTTCCATAAATAATCATGAAAAATACAGGAAATAGCACTGATGAGATCAGTGACAGAGAGCAAAAACAATGACGTTTGAGGCTGTAAAAAACAAAACAATTTCAATTCAGTTTAGCTATTTAATTGTAAAAGGGACAGTTTATGTTAGCTAACTGGGGTACAGTTATATTGTCATCGTCATCATTGTGCAGACTTGTACTGGTCTGAATTGACACAGAGCCGGTTAAAAATCAGCTAAGTTTACCTTTAAAGTCACTAAACCCTCAGGTGTGATGCATCTCTGTTGGTTTGTCACCCTGAGTGACCCCGTCACATTAAATATCATCATTTATTTGACTACATTGTTGACAGAAAGCTGATTCAGACAGCTTTAAATGTGGCCATGTGCTCAGTGTCCCCACTGCTAAAAGCTAACAAAAAAAATAAACTTACACTGTATTTTGATGCAAATCCTGATTTAAATACAGAAGATTTTCTCAATGTTTGGCTGTATTTTGCTTTTAAACTTCCTTGGTGGAGGTTTAGCATTAATTTCTGGAAGGACTGGTGCATGAGTGCCGTTAAGCAGCATCCTGCTTCTCACTGCAGCCAGCGGGGGGGTGAGCCGACTCGTTCCAGGACGTCCTGCTGTGGGAGGACACTGGGAATTCAAACTGTCAACCTTCTGGCCACAAGTCTGTTTCGCTAATCGCTAAATAGTGGCATGCCCCTTTTCTAAGTGTGTGTGTGTGTGTGTATGTACTCACATGTAGACCAGTTCAGACTCCCGGCGCATGGCCACCTGCTTGTTCCTGATCAAGTTGAACCACTCGACCATGAGCTCATCCATGAGAGAGTCATCTTCACCCTCTGACACACACACACACACACACACACAGTTAATCCCATGTACTCGCCTTTCTCTAAACCTGCCCTACGTTTCACTCCGACTGAAGCTCTAACAGTAAAAATGTTTATTTCACCTTCTTCGCTGCGGCGGAGCTTCTCCTCCAGCTCCACTCCCCTCTTCTCCCACTCGTTCAAACTGTCTTCGATCTCCTGCAGCTCCTTGATGATGTCCTCTTTGAGAATATAATCTGGTTTCATCTATAAACAGACGCAACATAAACCAACTGTATAACAAATTAATGCAAAAAAGGCCATTTCAAAAGGTTCACATACTTTTTTTATTGTGTAAATGTTTCACTAGCTTTTATCATTTTCAGCCTCATATTCTTTTTTTTCTTATTTTGGTTTTGGTATACATTTAATCGTTAATTAGTTAGTTAACTTTGTAAGTGTTAGCTTAGCAGCTAGAATGCTTTAGCTAGTTAGCAAGTTAGCTAACTGGTACGATATGAACAAAAGCAAAGTTATTTTCCAGTTAATTTGAACTTCATTGAACTCCTTTACATATTTTTCACTATCTTTATCCTTTTTTTTGGTTTAACAAGTATTTTGATTTTACACAGATTCAGTTTCTTTTAACTACCTTCGATAGCATTAGATTACCAGCTAAATACGCTAATTAGGGGATTACATTTAAAAATGCTAAGGGAAACAATAGGTTTAGTACCTTGGAAATCTTTGACCCCGACTTGGTGCCATTTGCAGTTGGGTCTCTCTGACCATTTGAGACTCCTGAAAAAGAAATAATGCAGACAATAGATTTAAAAAAATAAAGTTAAAACAAAGACAGAAAGCAGGAGGAAAGGTATTGAGGGGTCTGATTCATATTTAGGCATGTAAAGCTTGTCATATGCATGGAAAATAATAGAAAATAGTAACAAACAGGTGCATTTTTTTGTCCAGACTGTTTAAAAACTAAACCTCATGTTACCCTGTGATGCAGGCGGAGTGACAGAGATGCTCGGGCTGGGAACACGAGGGGCAGATGAAGGCCCGACCGACAGCTCTGAAGTCTGAGGCTTTCGTGCTCCATTAGCCCAGGGTTTAGGGGAGGACTGTGAAGGAGCAGCAGGTCTGTGGATGGACAGAGGACGAGCAGAAAAAGAGAAAACGGGAGACAGGATTTTAATTAATCACCCTTTATGTGCTCCTACAAGTAGACCTAGTCCCCTTTCTGTCTTGCCGCAGTCCTTAGTTTTGATTCATGAGAGCGGGAGGGAAGGTCACGCGGGGGAAAGGAACTCTGAGCACCGAGCATATGTTGCACCACGGAGGACTCGACTCAGTCTTGACACCATTTGGGGCTCACATGCATGTGGCGGAAGAGAAGAGGGCGAAAGCTTTGACTACGAATGATGGCCGAGCCATTTGGAGGAGCAGCAGGTACGGGCGTCCTGTGGGAGGAAAAGGTTGGATAGATGGAGGGGAGACAGGATCAAAGGATGGATGGATGGACAGGACATCAGGAGAGAAAAGAGATGTTGAGATGAGCCCGCCCACGTGCGCTGCAGATACTCCCTGCTGGAGGCAGGACGACAGGAACTGAGCCAGGAGGAGCAAGGAATGAGCCGGAAACACAGAATATGGTGGCAGCAAGGAGCAAACGAGCATAAAATAAGTCTTACTTGGAAACTGGTTTGAGCATCGACCTCCAGTCTGCAGGAGACTCGTTTTCTGATGCTGGTGAATGAAATGAAAAAAACAACAACTTTAGGTTTACTTCCTCTATCACACAACATTTAACATCACTATCAAATGTCAGATCCTATTTTTGTTGGTGTGCTTGTTTATACTTGGGACTTCGATGGAGATCATTTCACTTTTAATGACAAGTTAACACAGAAAACTAGGTTATTTCAAAGTATTAACATACTATTTCTTGCCATTGTATCCTATTTATAAGATCAGCGACAAGGGAAGAACAATATATGCAGTTACTTCTGATATTAATCACCAGAGGAAAAAGGAGTTCCTGCACAAAAGTAGATGTCAAAAAAAGTCAAAAATGAAATGAAAATTTGTCTGATATTTTAATAAAATCAAATATATCAATACCAGAATAAACTCTACTATATTGTGATAATATTTTTAGACATATAAGTATTACAACCACTTTCTCATACTGCACAAAAATCAGGGTTTCCTAACCAAACTTTAAAATGTATGCATGATACCAGGACTGGCTCCACTATGTGCAGGAATCAGAGTGTGAGTTTAACCTGAGGTGTTTGGTGTCACGCTGCTGGGCTTAGAGACGCCTCTGTCTGGGGTTCTGGCTCTGGGTCCAGGTCCAGGTCCAGGTCCAGTCCTCCCGGCCGGGCTCGGGGTCCGGTTGTCTGTCGGAATCTGCAGGTCGGCGAGGAGCGAGGGGTCGGCTCTCAGCTTCACCCTCCCCCTCACGCCTCCCGTCTCCCTCTTTGGAGTCTCCACGTCAGAAGGTCTGATCAGAGAGGGAGAGTTAGTAAGTGCTGCTAATCACCAGCAGAGGTCAGGCTGAAGCAAGATATTATAGCAGGGGTGTCCAAACTACGGCCCGGGGCCAACTGCAGACCGCCATCAATTTTTAATTGGCCCATGTCAAAATCTAAAAATCTACTAGTTTATGGCCCACATACAATATGAGTGCTGAACTGTTTGTGTTTGCAGTTTGGCCAGTTAAAGTTTCTGTGTTTCTGTTGGATCACCTCATTAATTATACGTATATATTTATAATATGTCAGTTATTTTAAGATCTTTTTCTTCAGCAGAATAAAAGAAAAAGTACTGGCCTCATTTTAATGAAACTTGGGTTGTAACGTGTTCAATAAGAATCTAATAATGTCTCTGAAATGGATCTGAGTCTGTAATGTTGATAGATCCAGGAGGGCCAAGCCTCAGTGGGTCTGACTCCTTAAAGGACTCTTCATCTGCAGGGGACTGTGGTAATACTGTTATATTCTTCTATTTTGTTTAAATTTAATCAAATAAGCTGAATGAACAGCAAAGTTCAATGTTTTGGCCAACATGAATAACCTTTCAGTGAAAAAAAAGATCTACTAATGGAGAGCTTTTTCAAATATGTTCAATTATCAAACATAATTTACCTGCATTTGTTTTATTGAACCAAAAGTATTGTATTAGAAGTGAGACAGTCTAACTGAGTGAGTGGCCCAGTCCTTTAAATATTTTTTGTATGTGGCCCTCAGGATAAAAAGTCTGGACACCCCTATATAACAGACTGTTTTCCAGTACTTACTTGTCAGTTTTCTTCAGCGCAACAGTCGTCCACGCTGGCTTGCTGTTGTTATTATTGTTCTCCTCAGCCAGTTTTTTGGAGATTAATGCTGCAGCTGATGCTTTCGCCTTTGAATCTGCTTTAGCTTTCTCCCCACCTGCGTCTGAGCTCACATTCGCTTCTTTCTGGCCTAAACCACCAACATTCACCACCACGCTGACAGCCTGTCCTGGTTTAGCCTCCTGGGCCTTACTGGTCGCACTCGACCCTTTATTTATGTCAATCTTAGTGGTTGTAGTCTTTTTCTCTTCATCGTTCGTGGTGTTATCCGACTGGAAGAACTTGAGCTTGGACTGCAGGGTCTTCGCCGCCGTGGTGGAGGTGCGAGGAGCCGGCGTGGGCCTGGTGCTGATGGAAGTCGTCGTCGTGGTGATGGTGGTAGGAGCCGGCGGTTTTGAGGATGAGTCTTTAGCAGCAGAGGAGAGATTAGAAGCAGGCCGGGATGGAGATGGAGTGGAGAACGTGGTGGAGAAGCTGGGAGGGGAGCTGGTTTTCTCCGTCAGCCATGTTGGACCCGGTTTGGAGGGGGTGTGAGCGGGAGTACTCGTCGTGCTTGATTTCATGGAGTCTGGTGGAGGAGTGACTTTGGAAACAGGGATGTTTGTGGGTAAAGCCCTGAAAGATGCAGCTGGGTTGGTAGGTAAAGCTCTGGAAGACAATAAAAGCGCAAGACATACAACCAATAATTATTTTACATATATTTAACTAAGTTTTTCGTCAATAAAATGTCAGAAAAACATCTGAAATGTCTTGTTTTGTTTTTTATTAACACATTTATAGGAGATAATGATAAATCTGTGGGGGCTCTTTTCATGCCCCAATTGAGTGCAAATTCACTAAGTATCTAATATCATTTTAGATGCATTAATTATTGAATCAGTTTTAATTAAAGCCAAATAACATCTTAAATTGTTGTGATGGCACACTTCACATTAGACATACATTATAAGGATCAGCCATAATGAAATTAATTTCCAGGGTCCTTACTTTGCACAGTTCCTGTGATAGAGCTTCCCGTCCACTAGATGGCGCTGCACCAGGTGAACATGCTTGTTGCAGGACACACATTTGTTGCTCAGGGTGCCTGTCTGGTGGGATTTCTCAACCTCAACTTCCTGGAAGAGGAGAAGGAGAGGTTTAATCAGGTGGAAATGACAAATTCATTTCAGACAAGCATCTATTTCCACATTGTTGAAACTGAGGTTACGTGGGTTTTTTTGCTTGTTTTATAACAGCAGTTTGGTACACAGCAGAAATCTGAAGATATTTGGGCCATCTTAAATGCAATCTTGGAAATATGAGACCTTTTTTCATGTCATGTTTAATGTTCAATAAGCAACTTGAACCATGAGAACTGGAGCTGAGAGACGACAACTGTGACCTTATTGTTTCTCTGAATTTGAAACTGGAACACTTCCTATAGCAATTGTTTATCTATTTCCTGAAAATTCTGTGTTCATATGCAGTTATATGTTTATACAGATGAACCTTTATGTATTTAGCATTGCAAACTTTCATATTTCTCATCACTGAATTCAAAAACAAGCCTTTTTTATTCTTTCAGGACACACAGTCATGCCTGTATAAAGTATTTAGGCAGAAATGTATCAAATATGAATAATCTTATAATATATTTGTATTATATAAAACAGTCTGAGTGGGTCCCTTGTACTTTCCTTTAATGATTAAAGTACATTTTCATGTTGATACTTTTGGACTTGTATTGGAGTAATTTGAGTAAGAAAAGGGTTTGAATACTTCTTCCAACTCTAAACAGAAAACAAAGGAAAGAGGAATTTGTTATCTATTTCCTACAAATTCTGCACTCATATGCAGATATCTATTTACAGAGATTAATCTTTATGCATTTAGCATTGCAAACTTTTATATTTCTCATAATTTTTACACTTTCAGAACAGATAAATTCATGCATGGAAGTATTTTAGCAGAAAAGTTGACCTTAGCTGTGTTTCTGGTTTGTCTCGGGGAAGCAGCCGGCCTGCTGATGTTGGCGGAGGGCGGAGGGCTGTTCTCTCTGGCCGGTTTGGAAGAGGGAAACACCTTCGCCGCCACCGGCTGGTTCTTCTTCCCAGACGGCTCCTCTGTGGGGCCGTCAGCCGGCCGCTTTATTCCTCCCATACCGCCAACTGCAGCAAACGCACAGATAAACACAGTCAGATGAGACCGGGAACAAGGGAACAAAGGTGGAGGCGTGCACAGCCGGACACCGATACTCACTCGGGGAGCGGCCGTGGAAGTAGTTGTAATACTGGGACACGTATGTCAGGATACTGAGGCGGTCGGGGACTTTAAGAGCCACCATGTCTTCTGCATCCAGCAGCGCAGGAATTCCCAGCTCTTCCTCTGCAACCCTGAATGCCTGCAAATAGCATCAACTTTATCCAACAAGACAGAAGCGGCTCAGTGTGGATTTTTTGGCAAAAGATGAAAATGGAACAATAAATCACATAAAAAGCTGCAGTTAATCTGATTCTCTGAGAGCTCACTGAAGAATCTCAAGACTTTGTGTCTTAACACACTTCTTTACTGGGTGATGTTAGTCATGAAGTGCATAAAGCAAACAGTCCAGACACATTGGCATTAAATTTGTTTATCTTTAATTGTCTATTTTAGTGCCTGGTGTTTGATATTAAATGAACATCCTCCTTATGTCAACATGTGTTTTCTCCTCATATTTTTCCATCATCTCCTGCTTTGGTCCACATACCAAAAACCTGAGCATAGATTTTATCAAGACTTTGTGTGTTCAGAGAGAAAGTGAGTCAGGAATGTCCAAACTAGATTCACATTCAGTGATTCAAAGGAAGCAGGAAAAAAACAACAACAAGCCGAGGCAGGCCAACGAGCACCAGGAGCAAAACTTAATCAGTCATCAGATAAAAACACTGTTTACTTGGCTGCGCACTTTAATCTCCTTCAGTTTATTGGTCATATAAACTGATCTGTCAGCTTTGTCTCACTTAAAATCCTGAGGAGTGTCAAATAACGGCAGAGAAATTGGGTTTTTTATTCAAAATCACTTAAAAAGAGCAAAACTTTTTGATGTGAAGCTTCTGAGGGACCCAGAGCTCAGAGTCCAGACATGAAGCCTTTGGGTAGAAAGTGAAAGTAAATAAGCAATAAAGCAACAAATATCAAAGTGCCCAGGCTGAAACACTCATGACTTCCCCTCTCAGCTATGTTTAAACACTGACATTTTTAGAAAATTCCCTGTTGCCTAATATCAAGTGGTTTTGCAATAACCACAGCCTACAGGCACGTAGAGGCTGCAAGCCACAAAGACTTTCATTAGTGATTAATAAACATGTGTTATTCCAGGGTTGATTTATTCATCCTGGATTGAACAAAATGTGTTGACAAATTCCATTTCTTGTACAACATCTGCATTGTTTACCCATCTCTGCTAACTGGGAGTCATCTTCAACGCCTTTGTTGACGCATTGCAGCACATCTTGGCGAGTTTCAGCCGCCTACTGATCAGTGGAGTAACCATGACTGCATTGTGTCTCTGGGACAAACAAAACATGGACAAGCAGCTCCGGACAGCTAATGGAGCTCTGAGACTCCACAGGGAAACTTAAATGCACAGTGTGGCATTTTGAGTTAAGTCAAAAGAGTGTGGGATCATGGGAAATGCTGTCTTTAATGCCAAACAACCACTGCTGATGATGAAAAACTATCTAATTATCTAACCAACTAACTTGCTAATCAAATAAACAGACAATCCTGTG
>JAOWBC010001255.1:15867207-15888886 GCA_028566105.1 Hypoplectrus providencianus | reverse complement strand
CTCCACAGCCACATGAAGTGGCACCAGCGGCACACCGCTGAATCCCCTGACCCCACCCCCCCATTCTGGAGCAAGCGCCCTCATCGGCCACGGACAGCTAAGAGTGTGTGTGTGTGTGTGTGTGTGTGTGTGTGTTAGGCAGGAGTGGTTCAAGTTATACTAAAAGAAAACTACAAAAAACTAGCAGGACCCTTGGAACATCAGCTACTCTAAAACTTTTGTCTTTGAAAAATTTAGCAAACAGTACAATGTATGCTACACATGACTGGAGATAGACTCTCCCTTTCAGCAATGTGGACTATAATAACATGTTTTTCCTTTATACAACAGTCTGTTTAATTGGCGCAGCATAGTTTTGTTTCACACTTCTCCAAAACAAGTGAAACTATTTTTGTGAACAAAAGTCACATGCTTACAATGTCTTTGTCTTTTGTTCATCAGTCAGGCATGCAGGGAGCAAAAAGAGAAAAAGTAACCCATGCAAATACGATTTGCTAAGTTAATGGAGTTGGGGTTAGAAATTTCTACCTACAGCTATGTTAATCATGGGAGTAGAAACCTCTGTTTCACCAACATTTGCATGACTTTGCTTATGATTGGCTTTCGGTTTTAGTGTGGTAACAAAATCATGTTGTTTTTATCTGATACGAATATTGTCTCTGTATTTCAGCAAAGCTGTGAAGCGTGTGCTGTACATTTATCTGTCATCTTACAATCTGTCATCTGTTATGTGCTCCTCTCTAGGGATGCAACTGACAAGCTCTTTGGTGAGGTTGTTTCACGAAGGAGAGCAGAGATCCAGGCCAATCCCAAAATCTCCAAGAGCTTGCTGGCCTTCCAGAGGTAGTACATGATAAATCGTTCAGTCAAGCCCTTTGTGTGTAAAGCTTCGTAACAGGGTGTTAACTGTTTGACGGAATTAGATATATCTTTTGGTTTATGATGCTTTCTTTCTTCTTCCTTGTCAGAACCTGGTGCATACATTACCCACAATTCACCTCAAACATGATCTCATTTATATTGATTATGCTATTCCAGCAAACTTGCATCGTGTGTGTGTGTAATCTTTTCACTTGTTTTTGATTCATTTTGTGGTCTGATGCAAATATCTACATGGTTTTAGGTATGGTGATAATTTAGGAAGATCCAGGACAAACCAGCACAGAGGAGCAGGCTTCTTCTTCTCCGGAGTCCTGACTGCACTCACGTGTGTAGCTGTAAGTACACAACAGCAGAAATTAAACTCATGTCATGGAGCATGACTTCAAATGCAAAATGTTATTAAGCATCTTTCCCAGTGAGGTTTTTTTTCTCATTGGAAAGTATACATAATATTGTGTTTTATGTAAAAAACAAACAAATGAAATTACAAGCAACATGATTATTTGTTTAATCAGTTTGCATTATTGAATTGGTAAATAAAATGCATACTCCGTAAGGTATCAATATTGTGCACTTTTACTTTGCAATAGTGCATCACTAATCAGTGTCATTTACACATAATGTCTCACTGAAAAGATTTTCTTACTTAACAGCAACTATTTACTCTGTGATACTGATAAATCGACCTTTAAAATAATTTGATATTGACTTTCCATGACTGTATTTTTAAGTTGTTGTAGATTTTACTAACAGCAGTGTGTAATATTTGAAGGTTATCATGGTAGTGGATGAACAGGTCAGCTGTTCATATCGTGTACACAGATCATGTTTATTTTGTCCATGTGGCACTTGGGAGCAACGTCACTGTGTGTCTTTCCACGTGGCAGTGAATTTTGTGTGCTGCTCGGAGCATGTAAATAAATGATTTTGACCCCAGTCTATTCATGAATATCGTGATTGAATCAGGCTATTTTTGGAAAGAAGGCCTGTGTGCAAAGCTTTAGCTTGTTTTGGATGCTTCTGACTTCGTGTTTTTCTCACATTGGCTCACACTCTTAACTGTAATAATACTCCTTGGAAACTCAGTTAGTTGTATCATTAAGTTACAAAAATGTGATGTCAAGCTTTGATAAAAACCTGCTCTTTTTATAACTTTGCAAAGGGAGGAGTGGTAATATATTGTTTGGAAAGATGTAATGAGTGACACATTTTTATCGAAATTAGACAGCATAATATTTTTTGTAAAACTTTAAACAATCATGCTGTTGCAGGTTAAAATCCAATACCAATAGTGAACTCTAGTAGCAGTGGTTGATTTATGCAGGACACAGTATCTGATGAACTGACAGCTGAATAATCCACAGCTGTAAACTTTGCAACTAGTTTGCTCAGTCTGGCCTATGAGGGAGTCCAGCCACCATTCAGACCTGCTCAGCAACAGCTTTATGAACCAAGTCTTTTCTTTGCATGTGAATATGTAATAAATCATGGTGTGATGAAAGCATGATAGGAAGGTCCCTGTACCTTGTTCATTATTATCCCCGTGTCTCCAGGTGATGGTGCTGGTGTTTCACTGGAGCAGTGGCATGGTGGAGCAGCATGACCTGTTGATCAGTAAACCTGTGTCTCACTGGACACCAGAGGAAGTCGTGTCCTGGCTGGAGCACTTGGGGCCCTGGGCCCAGCTTTACAGGGAAGCCTTTCAGCAGGAAAACGTCAATGGGAGGTAGTTAAATCACAAAGGATGTTAATTAAGAAGTGTTTCTTTACACTCTTCCTTCCTCAGAGAACTCAGTTGAGCCATAATTGTGTATGATGATGAAGTAGTGCTGCAGTACATTGTTTTCAAATGAGGTTTAGATTTCCACAGACCACACTGAAGACTACAAGGCAAAAGCTCATGTTGTGGATGATTATGTTCATGCTCTGTGTTTTGGATTTCTTCACTTAGGCTACTGTTGATGCTGGGGGACGAAGAGTTGTTAAAACCCCCTTACAGCATCGAAAATCAGGCTCACCGACGGGCTGTTATGGCTGAACTGGATAGAGTTAAAGCCCTGGGTGTCAAGCCTCCACAGAACCTCTGGGAATACAAGGTGAGGAATATTTTCTACTTATAAATATGAAGCTAAAATTTTGAAAGTGATAGCACCTCTGAGAAAGTGTGCAAGTCATCATGTTTTGCTTCCGCATCCACAACAGCAACATGCACTAATGGCTTAACGTCTATATAAGGTTGCAACCTGTGTCAAACCACAGTCTATTCATTTAAGAAAATATTGTATGATTGAAATTTTGTCATATATCTTACACATCCAACTGTTTCTTACTGTCTAAATTTTCTTTCCCTGTCTGCCAGGCTACTAATGCAGGGAAGTCGCTGTTTTTGCTGTACGCCCTGAAGCGATCCCCTCGTCTCACACTCTTCTATTTGTATTTATTCGACTACTCGGAAACCTTCCTGCCCTTCCTGCACACCTGCTGTCCAGCCATCACACACATCGGCCACACAGTGGAGAGCAGCTTCCTCAGCACACAGGTGACACAAACTGCTAGCTCCTAAAGTATTGTTAAGACATTGTACATGATGATTGTTTAATGGAATAGAGGATGTGATTCATTTGAAATAGGGCTGTTACTAAATACTTTTTTTATTAGAAATGGTACCAAAATCTTACCCCAAGGTTGTAGATGTCATGCCATGTCATCTCTCCCATGGTCTCTTTGATATGCAAACACTGTAAAATAAAAGCATATAATTAGAATGTTTGACCAAATGTGTAAAAAGCATCATGCTAACAGTACAAAAATGGATGATAACCATATTATGACCAAATATAACAGTTTGAATGATCTTAATTTAACATCTGATTGCTAATTTGCTTATAAATACTCTGTAGCTATTGAGATTATCTCATAGATGGAGAGGTGGATCTTAATGTAAAAAAATGTCGGACATTTATACTTGTTTAGGTTATTTGACGCACTTCTCAACCATCATCTTTTGTTTTTCTACAATGCTCCTGTTTTTTAGTTGGAGCCCAGTTGGCGACAGTGGGCGGAGTTTCTTGTAAAATACCTCCTGCTTCCATATCAGCTGATAGCAGAGTTTGCTTGGGACTGGCTGGCCGTCCACTACTGGACATCTCGCTTCATCATTGTTAACGCCATGCTGCTGTCTGTGCTGGAAGGCTGCGCCCTGTGGAGACTCTGGACAAGAGCCAGGATCAGGTATATACGGGGGAAACACTTTGACCTCACCAATCAAATTTAGTGCAGTAGGAGGTTGACTGAATGGAGCAGAAAGCCAGCCGGACTAGAACCGGTCAGCTTCCTCTCCCTTGAACAGTAATACAGTATAATACAAATAATACATTTTAAGGATTATTTTCATGGGTATTTTATCCAAAACACATCCTGATGTAGCATTATGTCATGCTTTCTTTTTGCACAAATCTGCATCTTTTTGCAAAAGTTGAGCTGCTTGTTAAGTTATAAGTCAGTTTTTGTGGTGGACAAGGCGACATACACTGACTTTTTTCTCTCTCTCTCTCTAGGTCTCTACCACGCAAGATGTGGAATCACTTGTGGAAGATGTTATCTCAGGGATTTGCCTTCGCCCTCCTGTGGCCTTTTGTCCCTCAGTTTGTGTGTAACTGCTTGTTCTACTGGGCTCTCTACTTCAGCCCCATCATTAATATAGACCTGGTGGTGCAGCAGCTAATGCACCCAGAAACACAGGCGCTGTGACAAACTGCATGCAGTCAATGCTTTAATAATGCCACGCAGTTCACAGCAAATAAAACAGCCAGAGATCCAGTTGCTGAAGACGGAGAAGTGTTTATTTTCAGCACTATACTCACATGAGACTGGCTTCTTTGCTGCTGGTGGGTGAAGTTTTCTCACTTCCGGTGTAGTCTCTCTGCTGGATGGTTGCCATGTGGAACAAGAGAGGCATCTAGTTATTGTAGGAGAAACAATGCCAACAAAAGGAGAAACGGTAAACATCTGTGAAGTTATTGATTTGGAGAGATTACAGCACAGAGATCTCTCTGTGTGCACAGTGCATTCACAAACCACATTGCCTACATGGTTTAGACGGCGGTTATGCAAATGATAAATCATGCTAAACACTGGTCATAATAAGGCTGGCCTCAGGGGAAGCTTTCTGATGGCTTTGTAGCACAAGATGGTTTAGTCCGATAAAAACTAAACTTTAAATAGACATACAGCCTGATGGTGGAACAAAAGAAGCATCAATAAAACATTTTTGTTTGAAATCAAATTTCTTTAATTTAGCTTATCCATAACAAATTCAATAGACAGCTGTTGCTTTAAAGGTATCATTTTGAATAAATCAGTATTATAAACGTTTATAAACAATTCTTCTGCATGAATGTAAAGGCATCATTGAAACCTTTAGGGCAGTTCTGATTGTCTTCATACTTGTTGCTGCAAAACGGTCAGGAAATTTACTCTAAGAGGCTTGGTAACCTGATTGTAAAAATGTGTCAAATGCTGAGGTTTGCAGTTCTGCAGTCTGATGGGAAACTCAGGCTTTACAGTTGCTTTAAAGAAAAACAACTGATTGTGAAAAAATGTTCAACAATTAAGCGCGTTCCAGGAATTCCATATGTTCATTTTAAAATTCATGTGGCACTTAGGTTTGAATAAAATATGTCAGATGTTTTCAAATGTTAATAAGTTAAATAAAAATGCTCATGTCAGATTTTATTTGCTCATACTGCTGACAAATATTGTTGCACATTTTTTATTATTCTGAAACATTTTGTTCGCAGTGTATGTACCTGTAATGGTTCAGTAGAGCTAATCAAAGACCTTTTTTATTTTTTACATTGTTCATTTGCACTTAAAGGTTTTACACTGTGTGACGTCCCCTTGTGCCCCTTCAGGCAAACGCGTGCCAGTGCACGGGCATGGCTGGAGCTTGATTAGGGTAGCTTGATTGTTCATTGATTGCACCGGTGTGGAAGTATAAAGTCCTTCTCCCCTCCATATCCGGGAGGCACTCTGACCTCAACTTCACCACTGGCTTCTTTTGTTTCTTGCTCTCCTCTCACTATACCCTCACTCTGTTTCTTTCTTTACAGCTCACATGTTGATACTGACACACACACACACACACACACACACACACACACACACACAGCATGCATCATTCACTCTCATACACCCATTCATTCATTTCCCCTAGACACCCTTGTTTATTCATTGATTATTGTGTTTGTAAAATAAATAATCTTTGATTTTGAATTTTGTCTGGTCTCCATTTCGTGTTGCGCCTTTTAACGAGCTGGGGTCGTAACAACTGTGATTTTGTTCTTTAATGTTCACTAATTAAAAGAAATAAAGATTTTTAAATAATGTTACCTTGTTGTGTTGATTCGATTTTTTTGTCATGGAATAGTAAATGCTGAAACAAATAACATATAATGGGGATTATTTTTTTAAAACCAGAGTCTAGATCAGAGCTACATAAATTAAGTTCATAGATACTTTAACTAACTGAATGCCAGAGCCTCAGTGTTATGTATCCTATAATATTCACTATCATACTGTCACTGTCATAGAATTTCACAGTAAATATTAGAATTAATATTATTATTAGTAGTAGCAATAGTAGGAGTTGTAATGATAATAATAAACCTAATTAAAGATAAAAGAAAAAAATAATACATAAATAGATATAACTCAGAATACAACTCTACTAATAGCTAGGCTATAAAAGGAAGTCTTGCGTTTTGTTCTTGGTCTAGCTGCTTTAAATTGTTTATAAATCACACAAAATACAACAAATGTAGAGGAGAGATGCTTTAAAAACTGATTGAAAACTTTACAAAGACCGCCCTCTCGTGTCCAACAGCCGCCATGGACTTCAGGGACTACCTCTAAAAAGCAAGGAAAAAATGAAACGCAAAAAATAAATACAAACACAACTATTGTGTATAAATCAAAACATGCTAGGCTAATTGTTTAGGCATGTTAGCCTAAATTTACTGACAAATCATTTTATTGATCTGTCTCTTTACCTAGCGTTTATGTATGGCGCGCTTTTATAACCCCCGTTAGCCATTTACGGTCTCTCCCTTCCGTCGTTGTCGCGGAAGTAAAAAGTCTACGTGGGGAAGAAAGGTTGGTCTGTCCGTGTTTGAATACCTTGCACACCAACAGCACCGGTGTCCAATCCAGGTTAGCTCCGTCCCCAGTCAAACCAGTCCCCCTCTCCGCCCCCCGCGTTAGGCAAATGGACGCGTTGAGCAGCGACCGGGGCATATAAATGGGACGGAGAGCCGACGACAGGCTGTAATGCTGCGCCGGGTGCGGCTGTCTCTCCGGCAGGTGCTGTTTCTGATGGCCCGGAGACCGGCTCTGCTCTGCGGGGCTGTAGCGCTCGGGGTCCTGCTAGTACTGGCCGTCAAATTCACATGCAGGTAAAACACGAGAGCGTAAACAGGTTGGCGTTTTGTCATTTAGGCTAACACGTGAACAGAGTGGTACTTTGCTGGGAGGTAAATGTTATTGTAGCGTTAGTAAATGGAAAATTAGCTGTTCTTAATTATAATGTAGCTGCTTGTAACTCATCAGGGTGTTAATTATGTTGTTCAGCTGATCTGAAACTGACGTGTACCGCAGGACAAGAGGATTAACTAACGCTATAAACCTTTTAAACAGACAGTGTGTCGCTAAACAGTGTCGTTATGTCCTCTCTTATTCAGATTTGTGGAAATGTTTTTGCAAATGACTTCAAAAACCAGAGACAACCTTATCTCTGCAATAAACAACACGCTTATGTGCCAGTGAACCTGTTCAGGGTTGAGTTCCTGAGAATGAAACTTGAGGCAAATTATTTACAAGTCTTATCCGGCTGTAATGGCTGCTTGTTTATAAAATAGATTTAACTGGCTTTGGAAACATCGAGCATTCATGGAACTTTAAAAATTTCCTTTCAGCATGAGTTTTTTTCACTTCAACTTCGGGAACAAACATTTTAAATGTTTAAATGTCTAGGTCCATAAATTGAATCGAAATCGTAGCAATATCACAGCATCTTTGACCAAGTACTCCCTATTACACTATCATAATTAAACTGATTTACACCCCTGGTTGTAACGCTGATGTACTTCAGCTACCTACAGAAGAACTATTTATTAAATTGAATGTATGAGTAGACTGAAATAATTGATTTCAAATATGTTTGTGTGTATTGACACAACTCCTGGAATATTTGCTAAATTGAATCAGTTATTATAATTTTGGGGGGGATTGCTTTTCTGTAAATTCAGTGGAGCATTTGACATCACAGACTTGTGTTCTGCCTAACGAACTGCAGAGAAATGCTGTCTGGCCAATCCTGCCTCTTCTGTCTGTCATTGTGGCAGTTTTGCTCAGTGCTTTTTTTGATGCAGGGATCTTAATTTTGGTGTCACAGTGAATTATATTCTCTCTGTAGCCGTGCTAAGAATGTGGTGGCAGCACCTCGGCCCTCGTCGCGGTTCTTCTCTGCCGATGCCCCGGTAGTGGACCTCTACTTGGGTCAGCTGGACCAGGTGAGTTTCACACACACAAGAGGAAAATTGTAAACTAAAGAGAAGAAAATAGAAATATCACATTTCTTATCTGAAACTCACTACACTGTACCTGTCTCTGTCTCTGTCAGATTTCTTCACACCTCATGTGTTGCCACTGTCACATGGATAATGCAATAAAATTTATCTCCAGGTGGAGCGTCTGAGGAGTGTGGCGGACGTATCTCTCATCTTTTTCTATGCACCGTGGTGTGCTCACTCGATGGCTGCCCGACAGGAAGTGCAGCAGGTGGCTAAGAAGCTGGCCAAACAGGTACAGCACCTGAGGACACAAAAAGCACTCTGTGTTTAAATGCCAAATATGAACCTTGATTAACCCGGATGACTGCTGATAAGGTGGCTTGTTGTTTACCGCTTACATTGGACATCCAGAAACATTAAATGAAAAGATTTTATCAAGGCCTGTTGGTGACGTAAATAAGAGAACAAAGCCTCACGTCATGTATGACCGAATATGACAACAAACCATAAAAGTATTTTTGCTTGATCAACTCAGTTTGTCTCTCTCTTTCTTAAAAACAAAAACAAACACAGGTGCAATTTGTGGCGATAAACTGCTGGTGGAGTCAGGGGAAATGCAGGAAACAAAACCGCTTCTTTCAGTACCCGGTCATCCATCTGTTTTATAGAAGGTAAGAAGAAGGTTCACTCTTTCAATGCTGAATTAATTTCAGATTGTTGTATTTAACTGAAGTGGTGCATTTTGAGAAATTTCAGTCAACGTTTTCAGTGTACATACATGAATCATTACTACCAAAGTAACAGTATGGTGAGACATGTGAAAGAAAAACTGACTTTACATTTATTAAAAGGATTTCTTCTGTAGTTTTGTGCATATTGTTGTGGGAGATCACCTAATTAATGATGTTGTTTGTGTTTCTGTGCTGCAGGTTTGGGCCTATAGAGTACAAGGGTCCATTTGTGGCTTCATATGTGGAAAATTTTATCCTCAGAGTGATCACACCGCTCACTTACCTCCCATCAAGAGCAACACTCAAAGAGTTCCTCTCCTATCACGAGGTATTCAGGCCATCTGATAAAAAAAAAAAGAAGACAGAAAACAAGTTTATTCCTGACTGTAATACAGTTCACTGCTGAATAATCTGTGTAAGGCTTAGACTCTATATACATATGTGACATTTTAACTGGCTGTTTCTTGTGTGTTTTTCCAGCCTCGAGTGGTGGGTTTCTTCCAGTTTAACTCCTCTCCTCAGCCGCCAGGGTACATCACATATCTCTCCTCTGCCTTACAAGCCCTAAGAAGGGGTAAGTCAAAGCAATTTTAATATATAACATGCATATTGCTGATAAGAAGGAAAGACCTATTTTTGTTTACTGCATATGAGTACTTTGACATCTACAAAACAGTTTCAAGTTAAATTATAGAAGGGAAAAATACAAATTTCTTGCTATAAACTGGTTATATTTACATATTTGCACACAAATACAGATTTTGCTACACTGGTGTGTTCCCATAATAAATCTTATATACTATAAAGCATTGAGTTGTGGATACTGCGTTTCCAGCCCCAACTGTCTCTGTTTTTCTTGTTCAGATTTTCGTGGCGTTATACGTTTTGGGGTTGTGACTAACAAACACGTGGCAGAGGCTATATCCCTCACAGAAGATAAAACAGTTTATCTTTACAGAAGATTTAACTCCTCTTTGGTAAGTAATGACACCAGGCCATGGTAGCGGAATCACTGGTTGAAAAAAAAACAACCATAAAATGCATAATTTCAGACATATGCTTTTACACTGCATTGGCATCATGTTGTTTGTTTTCTGCTGTCAGATTTTCCCTCAAAGGGAACAAAACTTCACACCAGAGGCCATCTGTAGCTGGGTGTTTGAACACCACGAGACCGTCCTCCAGTGGCTGCAGCCTCCAGGAACAAAGTCCCGTCTCCTAGAAAAGGAGTTGACTAAAGGTCCCGCACTGCTGGTGTTCCTGCCGTATGATCCGCTCGGGTCCAAAGCCAACCCCATACTACAGCAGGTGAGCAGGGAGGTCCACATCCAGCTGCATGCACCAATAATACCTGGACATTATAGAAGTCACTCTCATCAACAGCATCAACCAGATCAAGTTCTGGATGCTGCAAAAAATTTCTTGCAGCTAAACGACAACAAATCAAAAATACTGAGTCACTATTTGACTTTAACCTGAGTTTAGAGGGTTGTAGGATCCAGTTTCCTCAACTTAAAAATTATGCAAAACTGAATTGTTTGTATCCACTAACAAGGATAAAGATAAATCCATTCTTTTATTAATTGTGTTTAGACTTCCATACCTCAATGTATCCATGTTTCTCAATTGCAACAGCAAGGATCTAAAAGAGTTAGTTCAGATTTTTCAAAGTGAGGTTGAATGAGGTTCTTAACCACAGTTCATGTATTACCTGCAGCAGATGATGGTCCGCACATTCCCAGTGTAGAGAACCAGACGTGCAATGCAGGCAGTAAACGGCTACACAGCTGTTTAATTTCCCTTTACTTCGGGATTCTGACTAAGATAGCTGATTAAGCTTTTCTGATAGCATTTCTCTGATTTTCCAGGTTGCAGACATTGCTGTGCGCTATCATTCCTGTGACAACAATAACCACTCCACCAAGAATGAAAACTTCACCTCCCACTCGCGGTGCTGCCAGTCAGTTCCTCTTTCTGAGTCCAGTTCAAGTGTGTGTGAAGTGTGCCTCAGTTCTTCACGATCGAGCCTGAACAGCTCCTCCGTACGCTGCTCGCTCCCCTCCTCATCTCGAGGAGGAGACGTGTTGCATTCTTATCTCCAACACTGCTGCCTACACCAACTACCTGCTGTGTCCGTAAAAACTGCAACCTCAGTGGGCTGTAGGAACTTTCTGGACAGCTACAGCCCCTTCAGTCAATACAGTGCCTGCTGCAGAAAAGTAGAACCTCAACTCAATGAATCACAAGCCAAAGAGGAGTCGGACATGCAGAGAGCTCCCCTTGCAACTCCTCCTTCCCCCATCCCTCCATACTCTGCCCCTCAGCAGGGAGGAGACGGCATCACGGGGCTCCAGTGTCAGACTAACAGGACGCTCAGGTTTTACGTACTGGATGCTGCTCTGAACTGGCCCCTGGCGGTGAGGCTCGGAGCGCCAGGCAACAGAAGTGCTTTTAATCACACGGAGGCCGGAGCACACGGTGACGGGATGTTCACGACTATTGTGAACCTGAAGGATGAGGTTCATTATGTTCTCCATCGCAGCCCAGCAGCCACGCTGACAGAGTCTCTGGGTAAGAAGAGGGCCATATCTCATTTATTTCATATTGGTTTATATGTGCCTGATATTTTTAATTTGCCTAACTGTCTCACAGGATCAAATTTTAACCTTGAAACCAGTCAAAAGGTTTAGACATCTTCTCATTTAATGCTTTTTTGTAATATATTTTCTACATTGGAAATTAATTTTGAAGACATCATAACTATGATTATATCCCATATTAAATTATGTAGTGAGGAAAAAAGTGTGAAACAAACCAGAATAAAAAGATCAGATCAAAAGTAAGTAGCTAGTTAGAATATCCTCAGATTTCCATCTCCTGTGTGTTGATAGCTTTCTGACCATAATAAGATTCAAGCTGTGAGGTTGTTTGGCTCTGAGGAGAAGGAGAGCATCTGCATGTATGTGTTTTTTCTTTTCCTTTGGGACCTTTTCTTCTACAACATTTGCCTCCCAGATTTACAAGCCAAAAAATCATCTAACGATTGAAACTGAAATAGAGTGAGCTGAAGCTTAAAAGGCATGTGGGAGGGGGCTTAAAGCAGGGGAGCAGTGGCACCTTCCCAACTTTCTCTCTAACATTTGGTGACTGTCACAGACAGAAATACGAATGTATGGGAAAAAAAACACAAAACTGCTTCTGTGGAAGTTCCCACTCCATGACACATTTTGCATTTTATGCATATCAGCAGGTCAGCTCATGTCTTACACTCTCAGTCTTTTGCATACTGTAGTTGTACAGCTTTTTCCAGGGAAAATTCCCCACAAACACATTTATACTCCATTGTGACCTTTTGGTGATGTTTTGTTAGACATATTATAGGATCTATTATGATGTCATGGTTATCTGGCTGGATTGTTTTTCAAGAACAGAACAGATACACAAGATACAATAAGAAAGGGTTTTCCTTTATTAGTCACACAAGAGATAAATTTCCAGTATTGCAGTAAAATGGAGCTTCAATACAAATACATGAAAAGTAAACAAGTTAAAAAAGTATTAACAATTAAGAAAAAAAGTAGGAACAGTTTAGAATTAGAAAGTATTAATTTGAACAAAAGGAAACTAAAATTTAGGGACATAAGTTGCAATGTAGACTGAGTCAACAGCTGAATTTGCATTGTTTACACATTTGTTTTTTTTAGCCACTGTGTATGAGCTTCCTGATTCACTTGTATGTCTCTGTGTCTACATAAAGAGGCCTTCATCAGGAACTTCAGTGCTCCACACAGCCACCTGCAGAGACACCTGGTGGGAGAAGAAGCCAGGAAGGGAAAAGAGGAGGACCCAGGAGAACAGAACCACTCGCCTCAGCCCCTCCTGCTCACAGAGCTGACCACCTCTACCTTCCTGCCTTCTGTCATGGACGTCCAAAAAGTGAGAGGAGATTTTGCTTCAGTGTCCTTTCACCCACTCTAATTAAGGACCGAGTAAATGGACTTCAGATATTGGGGTAAAAATATCACTTTCCACGTTTTCTTCTGCAGGATGTGCTGCTGTTCTATTACACTCAGTGGTGTGGGTTCTGCTCCGCTCTCAACCACATCATCATCCAGCTGGCCAGACTACTGCAGGGAAACAGCAGCATCACGGTGGCCAGGTACACACTGTGTATGATTTAATGTTTAAATGTTGATGCAGGAACTGGGGCAGGAATTTTTAGCGTGGTTTTTTTTTTTTTTCTTGTGGATTATTTTACTCTTGAGCACAGTTTTTAATGCAGTAAATCAAGCAAGAAATCCTGCATTTCAATATTGGTTTTCTGGTCCTTCTTATCTTTTCTTTGCAGGGTGAATGTTGCACGAAACGATCTTCCTTGGGAGTTCATGGTGGATCGCGTTCCCTCCATTCTTCTGTTTCCCAAATACAGGTAAGAAAATAAAAAAAAGTAACAATTGTAATAAATTTGGATTTTGACTTGTGAAGAAGGAGTTAGCTTAATATGTTCTTCTGGACTCTTCATTGGACGAAATAAACTATTAGATATCACCTTGCAGTGGGCAGTTCTTACTGTTTTTGACATTCATAAGCCAGACAATTTATCAGTTAAACGAGAAAGTAATTGGCAGATTAATTGATAATAATAAAATCATCATCATCAATTATACTTTTTGCATTTGTTTTTATTTTCTTATTTCTATATTTATTTACTTTGTTTATATTTCGACTAATGCAATCTTTTGCTCCTCATAGACTGTTCAGCAGAATAGTTTTCAATCGTCTTCTCCTTGTTTGTGCTTTCTTTAAGGAAACATTTTAGTGTGAAGTTTCCTGACGACCTGCCCATCACGTTACCCAACCTCCTCCGCTTCATCCTGCAGCACTCTGGCTCTGTGCAATATGCAGACAAACCAGTGCCGGCGTCCAGCGAGGCAGAGAGTGCAGGACCCGGCGCCATCCTTCGTGCAGAGTTTCTGGCTCTTCAGCAAGAGGTCCAGGCTCTGCGCCATGCCCGGGAACGTCTCTCCCAACAGCTGGCGCAGCTGTGGCGCGAGAATCGCCGACTGACATTTGACGCTCTGAGCTTAGAAACGCAGAACGCTGAGCTGCAGAGGGAACGGCAAAGCTTGGAGGAGCAGCACCGCGAGAAAAGCCGGCAGCTCGGGGAGGCGGTGAGGCGGCTGCAGGAGCTGGCAGACACCTCTGAGAACTTGTTGAATCAGAACACACTGCTCAGGGTCCTGTTGAGGGCGCTGAAGGACAGGACAGAGGCCAAAGAGCAGGCAGAGGTGGAGAGAAAAGGGACGGAACAGTAAAGACGCCATATGGCCTCCTGACCACAAGCCTGCAGGGAATCCTGAGAGCAACACTGAGAGAAGGAAGAGAAATGGCCGAAAAACAAAATGGATGGAAGAAAACCGAGGTGGTCAGACCCGACACGTAGACCTGACGGGAGGGATTTCTGAGCAAAATGAGTCTTAAAGAGGATGTTGTGTTAAACCCAAGGGGCAACATGACCTGATAACTTTTGTTGAGATGAGCATGGAATGACGGCTATGATACGTCAGAAGAGACTGCTGCTGAGTCAGCACAGAAGTAAGGAAACACCTAAAAAAAATGGGGATATGTAGCAAGGGAGACAGCAGTGTTTGTTGAGGATGAAATACTCCAAAGTGCTGTCATTCTAGTGGGTTTATCCACTATTAGGAACACACAAGTGTGGGAATTCAGTACCAACTGTGCTTGCTTAATGTAATTTCTGTTGAACGGTGATGAGGAAACCTGAGTTAAACATACTACAGTCCCTGCAGCCCAATTCTGTACCTTCAATGATTTACCGTTAATTCTTATACAAAAAGGCAGAGTCTCAAACATTAGGGTTGTTAAAATAACCTGCAGCGGTAAATTCCGTATTATTATATTTTCACAGCACTAAATCCATCAATTTAACCACTGAGTAACTCTGCTGCTCTGTTTTGTTTTGTTTTGTGTTTTTTACAAATATAATTTTCACACTCTAACAAACTCCTCCTCTGCCATACTACAGATCAGTGTGACACTAAGAACTCAACACTTCCTGATATTTCGCATTAAAAGCCTGCTTACAAAAGGAAGGGTGATGGAGGAAGTTTATTTCCTGGTTCAGCTGGGAAAAGGGAAAACACCTGACATGATTCTGACTGAACCAATAGAATTAGTGGAATTAGTAATTAGTCTATGTGGGGAGCAAAGTGGCAGGATATTAATCTTGGAACCAATTAAATACTATATGGCAACAAAACTTTTTATTAGCTTTTTATATTCAGAAAAACAATCCAATGTGTCTTTCGACTCCACATCCATTCTTACGTATTCAGTTGCAATAAGGCATTGCAGTTAGTGCGAGTGGGAACAAAAGGTCCAATTAAGAAATTAAATGGAACTGTGGATTTTCAGAATTGTAAATCCATTATCCTAAACAAGTGTTTTTGTCCGCAAACATATCCTGGGTTCCAAGCATAGACTGTAAAGATAAATTTACTGTTTACCAACAAGCATGATGTATTTTGTGGGCGGAGCCAAAGTGCTTGCAGAAAGAGACAGCTGCTGTTTCCAAATTCTGAGGGAAACAGTTATTACCGTTCAAGTGTTTCAAGTGAAATATACCAAAACAATTATTACAAAGGCAAACAAATACATTTCTCAAATAGAATAACTATTGCTAAACCTTACTGCTTTAAAATCTAACTCAAATCTATATTAGACACTTGATGTATGAATTAATCATACAAACAGTCAAGGTAACAACAGTACACATCTATTGAAAGAGTAACTTGTTGATCCCTTGCACTTCTGCATGGCCAATTTCAGCTACAGCTACAGCATTATTAAAGACCCTTTTCAAATGAAACTGAGAAATACTTTCAGTGGTGAAGGTAGGGTCTGTCAATGTTGCTATCCATACTTTACTTCATATATATTTTTACAGTGTTTGGTTTTGTATTGTAGATACTATTGCTACGAACTTTTGGTACATTTCATAAATACAATGTGTAATTAGAGCACAAAATGTATCCCTCTACCTTCTCAATTTTGAGGAACTGTTCCTCCTCAAAGTGCACACCACATGGATGTGATGGGTAAGACGGGGTCTGGTTTTTTTCTCCTTACGTTATCCACTGCTTCAGCCTGTATCGTTCATCTAAAAGAAATCAGTTTTGGAAAAAAAGCATTATTGTTGCTTTCGGACCATACAATTGAAAATGATGAGTATATTAATACTCTACACTAACAATACGCCAATGTGCACCTGTAATGACAATTAGTACTGTGTTTGTTTATTTATTTGAGAAAGGACACAACACATTAATTAATAGGAGCACTGGGCTCTATATTGTGCCAAAGTTAGCCACAGTCAGATTCCATATGATTCATAAATAGTCAAATATACAGAATAATTCAGGTCATTACACGAAAGCACTAAGCTGCTAAGTGTCTACATGTACCAGAAACGCAAAACAGTGTTTTCATGTTTAAATTCACTTTATATAGCAGATTTTGATTAACTGATGGGGGCATATGTTGTTGTAATGCCTCATAGCAAGAGGGTCGCCAGTTTGATCCCGGCATGTGCTCCTCTGTGTGGAGATGCCATATTGATGAACATGCTATGTTCATTGTCTGGATTACCTATGGGTCCTTCAGAGTCATGCAGTTTAGGTTTATTGATGAATGAGAGTGGGAATGGTTGTCTGTCTCCATGTGGTAACTCTGAGATTGGCGAACAGCAATGACTGATGGCAGCATCTCCAGCTGTCCGCGACCCGGTCGGACAATTGGTTTAGCATTAGCGAATTAGCAATAGCGGACAAAGTAGTTGCTAGCGCTTGCTAGCGAGATTGGTTAGCAAGTTATTTATGAAAAGGTTGACTAGCATAAATTGGGATGCTAATATTTGCTAATAAGATAAACAAAATGTATGTTACTTACCGGAAAAACGGACCGCGAAATAAAACGATGAACAAGACACGGCAACAAAAAAGTTCACGGCTTTTTAGATGTACAAAGTGCCGTGGGTAATCACTGTTGAGCTTCTATCATCTAGGATGACTGCCTTGTTAGCCACATGTCAATCAAAGATAGCCACGCCCCCAAACAATTATGTTCTTCACACAATTGACATCGTACTGTCACGAAAAGCATATTTACACAAGACATTAAGACCATAGTCTCCCGCAATTATTGTCATTATTATTTTTGTTATTATTTTTTGCATTGAGATAGATAGGACCAAAAACGCCGTTACCGACCCCTGTTGGAATATTAGATAGAATGCAGGCACAAGGCACTTCCGGGTTTGCCGCCGCGGATAGTGGCGCGTGAGTTCCAAGACCGAGAAGACCGGGAAACCGGAAATAAAGGCCTGGCTCTCTCTTTCCACTGAGATAAATATAAATGCCCCTTTAAAGCAGATAGATAGGGACGCAACAGTTCTTTACTCAACTTTACTAAACTGACCTACAGTTATAGGCAAGTGCATGACTCTGGGTTGGTGGTGTAGAATTTAGGCTGCAGGGAGAGAGGGTTATTCACTAAGGAAGACTTATTTAAGACTGAAGATGTGGCACCTGCTCATCTACCTGCAGGTGAGCTTAAGAGCACTTGAAATAATTAGAACAATTTTTGGCTCTTTTGTTGTTGTTGTTGTTTTTGAAGGGGACATTGTTTTTTTTTTAAACTGATCTATTTTTACAGGAATCATTGAGTCACTAAAATATTATTTCTATGTAACTATTCAGGTATTGACAATGAGATGCTGCAATTGTTTACATGTGAAATATTGCGCCTGTTTTTACTGATTAAAAAAAGTCTGTTATCTTATTGTCCTCATGGGTTTTAATGGGGTTTAAATGTAGGAGGGACATAAAACAATAAATAGCTATAGATCTGTATATCATTTAAATGATGAATGATCCAACTGCATTGATGCATAACACTGTCTTTAATTAATCTTATATCTATATCTTTTATTTTGATAATCTCCTTTTTTTGTTTTGAAAAGTCAACAGAGCACACAGATTTGATCTTGGGAATGGACTTTTTTTATTATTGAAAATGTAATATGGCATTATAATGGCCTATTATATCATATTGAATCTAAAGTTAAAGTATTTAAAGTATATATTGACACCCAAACACACATAAATCTGTATCTGAAAATAATTCCCAAATAATCCCCTATTTACTTTTAAAAGAATATTTTTTTAACCTATTTTAAAAGATAGGTTAAAAAAAAAAAAAAAAAAAAAAAAAAAATATATATATATATATATATATGCTTAAAAGATAATGCAGACTTAAACATATATTGATACAAAGTTGCCCTGAGCTGTACTACTGTTTATTTGGTCAGTATAGAGTTAAATGCCTGATTTAATTTGGAGCGGTGTGAGTCATGTGCTGTTCATTTCAGTCTGAATATTTGACTTGAGTTCATGTCATGCACTGCAAGTCTCTCAAACAGAGAGATGTTTGAAATTTTTTCGAATATACCTGATAATTTCATATTTTTTGCTGCAGCTAAGCACACAGTTTCCACTCACTCCACTCCTTATTCCTACACTTACATTAAGAAGCCACAAGAGTCAGTTATTTCCTTTAAAATATGTGAATACTAGATGCCCATTTAAGGAGATAATTTGCACAAGATTGAGTTGCAAGGGATAAGAAAAGCCACATTTATTTATGTTTTCAATAAATGTGCATGTTTATTTTTTGTTGAAGCATGTGTCAGTTGACCATTTACTTTAAAGTGTATATATATATATATATATATATATATATATATATATTTATAATATATTTTGAAGTGTATTAAAACCAGGAAATCTACATGTGTATAAGATGGTTGTTAGGGAATCAGTTTCCTCGCTCAGTGGGTTTAAAACAGTGTTGAGTCTGTGAAGATAATTCCAGCGATCTTATGACTTTTTGGGAAGTAAACAAGTTTGGCAGTGAAGGTGCAGCCCGAGCTGAGACAGCTCACTTTTCTGCTGCAGGACTTTCCTCTACACATACTGTAAGTACTCTGCCTTAAAGTGAATTTGTTAAACTGAATTTTCAAGTATTTACAGGATTATAGAGTATATCTGTTGCATAGTGGTCCTTGTTATGTTAAGAACTAATTCAATTATGTTGAATTCCAGTATGTTTTTCTCTATTTCTTAATTAATAAAGATGAATTATTTGTTTTTTATGCCAACAATTTATAAAAAAAAAAAGGCTGTTGCTTTATGAATTAATGATGCAAATCACACATTTTCAGGTATACACGCATAAAATAGTTTAAAATACAACACAAACAGAATAAATATTTTTTTCTCAAATATATAGAGTTGAAATAATATTTAAAATAAAGGATTATATGTTTTGTATTGTTATTATGTTTACATAGAGGCCAACCATTGATTTTCAATACAATAAATCATCATATATATTTAGAAATATTTTTTATTTGTGTATCATTAGTGTTCAGCATGCACATGTTGCAGCTTGTATTTATCAATAATCTCTTTGTTTACAGAAACAATGGCAAATGCACAAGTTCCTGCTGGTGAGTTCATACTGTCTGTCATTCAAAAAAGCCCAATTACAATCTTTATTTTTAAATTAATAAACATACCCATTTGACTTACACTTATTGTCTTATGTAACTTTTATTACTATTAATAATATTAAATATTATTAAATGGGTCTTGCTTTTTATTTGAGAGATTATTATTATACATATTATTTAAGATAATTTATTGTATAATTTATATTTTAAATGTATTTATTTATATTTAATTAGTTTTGGAATAGGGGTGTTTATATGTGAAAATAGTTCATGAATGATTTGTACATGTTAAAGCTTTAATTATTAATAAACAGGTAATACAACCACAAAAAAAGCATCTAATCTCCTGTTACTTCATTAAAATTGGGATTCCTTTCACCATGTCATCCTCACTATTTTTTTTCCTTTTCCATCCCCATTTGGTGCAGTGACAGTCGGCCCGCTGGGGGACAGTCCGCTTCAGGTGAACTGTCCTAAGTGCCAGCAGACCGTTCTCTCTAAGGTGGACTACTCCGCTGGTTTGCTCACTTACCTTTTCTGTGGAGGACTCTTCTTCTGTGGGTAAGAAGGAGTCATCCACTGTATCACAACTTTTATCAGGTCTACAGCCATGATCACAGCAACAACATGTCAGTGGAAAATCTTCCTGCTCTGACTGAATGTGTAGCTGAAGTGATTAGTTTATTAATCAATTAGTTTATTGACACTTTGAACTATTTTGATCATGAAATAATCCTGTTTAGGCATTTTTTAGGCAAAAAAACCCACAAAACTTTTAGTGTTGTCATGCTTTTTAAATGTGAAATTGATGTTTTCTATTTCATATATGAAAATAAACTAAAATTGTGGTTCATCAGATGAAACACAGCATTGAAGATAATAACTTAGACTATGGGGAAAAACATGACAACTTTACTCATCCTTTATTTAAAAAAAAAAAGATAAATTCCAAAATAATGTTTGAAACTTGTATTTAATGAACTGACATTTGGCTTTCTTTTCTCTCCAGCTTTGTTTTAGGTTGCTGTCTCATCCCCTTCTGTGTGGATCGGCTGAGAGACGCAAAGCACACCTGTCCCACCTGCAAGACCATACTCGGGGTCTATAAACGCTTATAACCCATAATCCAATGCTTTTCATGATAGCAACTGAGTTTGAAGACGCCATGTTGGGTTCGGGAAAATGACACAAGCATTTTTGAGCAATTCCTGATATATCAAAATCAGTAATAGATTAGTAATAGAATAGATTGATTGGATAAAAAATTATAGGCAGATGAATTGATTTTAATACTGCTTGTTACAGCTCTTACTGACAGTAGTTTTCTCTTTAATAAACCACTTGTTCTTAACAAAAAATTGTTTATGCCGAATGTGATGAATAAAGGTTGCCGCTAACACTTATGTCTTGTTTCTTTATGAGCTAAACAAATTTATTAGAGAAACAGGGTTTTCATATTTATATTTATGGTTTTGTAACATTTATTGTTGGTTTTGCTGAAATGATGAAATGACATCACTCTGTGCAACCATATAAAATATGCATTTATTATTGATCTCATATAGCTCCAGGCTTGCCATTCATTTTCAAGCTAAGTCTGTCAAAAGAAAGTGCTATATTACAACTATTATCTGTTAAATCGTAAAGAATTAAACAACTGAACCACCAGAAAGAAAGAAACACAAAACAAAGCAAATATAGTGTCTAAAAGTTAAGTATAAAAAGTTAAAGAGTATTTTTCTGACTGAAAGATTAGCTAATCAAGAATATATTATTTACACTTCCTGTATTGTTATTGTACATTAAATATGTTCTTCATAGTGATATAACACACAGTAGCATGTTGTATTTCCTTCTTGTAGCAGATATATATTTCTGAGTCATGTGTTTTCAGCCATGTGTTT
>JAOWBC010001255.1:15811040-15821679 GCA_028566105.1 Hypoplectrus providencianus | reverse complement strand
GCCAGCCAGGTTTTATTGACTGGGTTATTTAAAGACGTGTTTCAGTACAATCATTCAGCAGCAACTACTGACAATTACATGAAACGATAAATAACAAAGTTTTCTCACGTCTTTGTCATTTTGTAATGAAATCCATTCAGATTCTGTATGTTGCGGCATCAAAATGCAACTTTTCCAAGTCCCTCTTAGAACAAAAGATGGAATCTGCCTTTACGTACTTTGTAAAGCCGTGCATACCAGAAGCCCTCGACTGTTTGTGTCTTATTGTAAATTTGGCATTAAATCTAATGAAACTTTGAGTTATTTCAAACAACCCAACTTCTAAGCTACAGATAATGCTCTTGTTTGTTACCTACTATTAATTCTCAGATATTCAACATGTAAACTCACATACACTGGCCATTTTGGCAAACTTTGCCCTAAAATAATAAAATAAATACCCAGAACTATGTGTATTCATGTGTATGTGTGAGTGGTTTACCTTTGGCAGTGACTCATAGACCTCTACAGGGTCCAAACCACCTGGGCCCAGTCTCTTTTGCTTCTCCTCTTCCTCCAGCTCCTTCATAGCTCCCTCCATGCGAGCCTCAGCACAGCTGCGTATCCGCTCCTTCAGCAACTTCAGCTCACGATCGAAAGCATCTTGGTATGGCTTGTCTGCAGTCTGACATGGACATTAAAATGATTCAAACGGCCTAATTCTCACAAATACACAAACAGAAAAACTTGTGAAGGCAACACAGACAGAGATGCAGGTCTTGTTTACTACAGACCTTGATCTTTGAAAAGAATTGTCTGAAGCAGCCTCTCGGGTCGACCTCAAGCGTCCGAGCCAAATCCAGGATGAACTGCATGACGATGGCCTGGTGGGCCACCTGCTCCATCAGTGCATGTTTCTACAAGTACATGGAGAGTTTAAAATGCTTTACCTGGCTGAGTAAGTTTGGTTTCTTTTACTTTGAAACATGCATGCGAACCAAACTCACCTCGTCTATCTCAAAGTCAATACAAATGACAACCAGGCAATTAGCAGTCTCTTCACACACCAGATGAGAGTTGTCTGACAGATACTTCTGACTGTCTTCCCAGCGCCGTAGCATACCTGGTGCACACACAAACAAATATAAACTTTCAAAATGAAACTGGTTGTGTTTTGATGTCAGAAGTCAAATGTGCTTTGATTTGAAGGGGTCATGTAAACATTGTTGTTGTGAGATGTTAGTAAAAACTGTCCCTTTTAAGTCCCAAATCTAAATGGAATCCAAATACGAAAATGCTAATATTTGGTGTCTTTAAAATCTTGGGACCAGAGATAAAGTGGTTGAATCAACAACATGAAAGAAAAGATTTAAAAGAAGGGGACAATGTGAGGGAGCAGGAAGGCAAACACACTCAATCCCACCAAAGCATACCAAAGTGTTTGATCTCCTTTGCGTACTTCTCCACAAAGGTCTTGTGCTTCTCCACCTTTTCCTTCTCTGTTTCCTCCTTTGTTTCAGGCTTGATGTTGACTACACTCTGGAACACAAAATAAAAGAATAATCAAGAAACACAAAAGTCACTCGAAATCTTGCACATCTTGTGACCCTGATGATGTTCCTTACTTTACTGAAACCTTCTTTGCTGATATTGTCAACATCCCAGGGCTGTTTCTTTTTTTCCCGCTGGTATTCTTCAAGCATTTTCTCAAAAGACTTTACATCTTTCTTCAGTTTCTTCACCTCATCCTGGACTTTCTTTAGCTCAGCATCTCTCTTCTCATCCTCCTCTCCCTCTTCTCTTCCTTCCTCAAGTTCTTTAAGTCGTCCCTGGGCTTCCTCTAATAGCCTCTTGCATTCAAATACATTACTCTCTAGATCTTCACCTCTCTGCTGAAACTCAGCCATTCTCTCCAGCCGGGTCTGTTTGGTCATGCCAGAGTGGACGAGAGAAAATAAATGAATTAATAGAAAATAAAAGGAACAGACAAGACACAGATGTAGGGTGTTTAAGAAGGGATATTGAGGATCGGGTATGGCAAAGAAACCCAAAAGTTAAATGAGAAGAACACATCTTTAACACATTCAAAACAAATGGGTGTAAGACATAAAGGAAAACAAGGAAGCATGCTGAACACAACATGTAACTCTAAAGACTAGACCTTTCACTTAACTAGTCATGTGACAGCTTCGTACAAGCTAAGCTCATTATTTGCACAGAACCAGAGCCATACAAACAGAGCTTCATCAATGCAGTTGGCAGCAACGGTAGCTGCATAATATCAGGTTTTAAACATGATTTATCTGTCAACAGGTTCGGTTAAATTGATCTTCGTTGCAACATGGTTGTAGCAAGTGCTATTTGTAGAACCTGAAAAAATACTTAATTGGACACCTTGTCTATATATAAAAAATGTTAATGTTCTCGTTTTCTGATAGACAAACTATGGGAACAATATGACAAAAGAATTTCAAGCTCCATTTATTAGATTTGTCCAGGTTTTTCAATTATGCATCCTCATTAGTTGATGGAGACAGATTTATACATACTTACTGTGGGATGCAGTGGAAAGTCCCAGAAAAACCTACTGAGGGGTCTACCAAGTGGGCCTTAACTTCTTAATATAAATCTTAATATTAAATCAATATTTCATGTTACTTATAGCCACTTACCAATCATATAGCATTCCAAAAATATGCGTTCATCTAAAATCAAGAGGTGTTATAGAAATAATATGACTTGTCATTTTAGGATTTATTTTTATTTTTTATTTTTTTTATCTGTGTACGTTATACATGTATTTGTTGTGGAGAAATGCTGTATCATGTTAGAGTCTGAAAAAATCTGCCTTTTACTGGTGGTTACCCTGTTAAAAAGAAAAAAACATTTGGGTCTTATGCTAGCAGGTGTCACTGAATCTGACGGGTCACAGATTTAAGCATAACACCTCTTAGGTCAAAAGTCTACCTGTAAAGACTCCTCTGGTTAACGCTGCTGGTTATGCCACTTCTACTAGTAAAACTAACCAGATAAAAGACTCCAAACTTCACAGCTACCACAGATTTCACTGCTGACCCGGTGTCTCATTCGGAACAAGCTCGGCGTGTCGACAAACGGAGAGGTCACATCTTCATCGTCGGACACATAAATGTGATCCCAGGCGCTGTAGTCGATGCCCGCTCCGGTGCTCATTTTCACGGCAATTTCTGTACCCTTCTCGCCGGAGTTTCAGGTTCAGTAACAGTAGAAGAGAACAACAGGTCTGTTCAGCTGGGACAGAAGGCCTACACTGACAAGGAGGCCGTAAACAAGGCAGAAATTGATAGTTTCCTAATCCTCTTAACGGGACAGGCAGCCTCAAGCCGTTTACCGATATCCCCTCTCTAACGGCAGCTCCGCGCGCCTGGAATCCAATCAGTATACGTCATCAAGAAGCGCATCTCGTGCGTTTATTTTTTCATTTACTAATTGTTTGTTTACTTTCAGTTTATAGATTGTCAAAAAGTAGTGGTGATATAGCCTATTTCCTGCGATACATTTTAAAGGTGTAAAAGCTATTCTTCTTCATGCAGTTTTGTGTGTTGTTTTGTGTTTCTTTCGGTGTTCATTTATGTATTTATCTTGAACAGTTTGTCTGATACAATCTGCCAGTCACAAATGACATTGGAGTCTATCTTAAAAAGAAAAAAAGAATGTGTTTGCCAAAGCACAAGAGGTCAAAAACAGTTGGTGAATAATACTGTATTTTAATTTTCTTAATCATCAGATAATTATGCCACTGATATATTTTCCCCACCTTGTTTCACTTTCAATATTCAGTCTCTTTCGTGTTAAGAAATATTTTTTTCCATGTATAATATGCAGCACCCAACCAGAGGTCTACAATTGTGCAACTGCAGGCATGACCTTTGCCAAAATAAACATGAAGGCACTGGGCAAGAGCTTCCAGGCCAGAATGCACAGGTGTTTCCTCTGAATGTGTGTGTTTTTTTTTCCTAAGCCAGCATTCCTTTTCTGTTGTTAAGATGGTACAAATGACCATAACATTTCTTATGCCAATGTCATATCTCCTCAAAGATTCACTTTTACAGGACAGCAGAGCTAGCATTGTATGGGAGGAGAAGAGTAGGAGTGAAACATTTCTAGAATGCATTTCCTTGCTCCACCCTAAACAAAGCCTTTGTGATGGTGTTTCCTGTAAAAGCCTCAGAGATACATATATTAAAAAAATCAACCCGAAAGTTCTGAAAGAGTCTGGCTACCCAAGTGATGATGGTGATCTTATAAACAGGAAATCTAAAATTACACCTTCTAGTTGGGCTTTACCGTACTAAAAATTTGTTCAACTGTAAATCCTGGTTATCTTGTCTTACAATCATCCACATTTTATGGTGGCAGGGTCAGATTCATTGGCTGGTTAAAGGCCAGTCTGTGTTCTAAAAGTTTCAGTGAAGGTTATTAGGAATTAAAAAGCAGATAATGTAGTAGTTTAGTATATTTTTGCATAAATGCAAGATTGTGTCCATTAACTTATAATTAATTGACAATTTGTGTTCCAGGAAATTGCAACTTTGAAATACATTAAAATATTGATGAATATGAAAAGAATGACATGATGGGAATGGATGATTTTATTTCATGTACAAAGTCACATTTATTCACAACCACTGTCGGACCTCAGATAACCTTAATTAAGTTCCAGTGTGCAGTTCATTATATTACAGTGTTTTCTTGCATGAATTCCTCTTTTTTTAGTATCACTGTAAGTCAGCACATCAATACAGGAAACTGTTGCGCGACCAGTAGCTGTGGTGGGGCTCAAGCATTCAGTGGTTAAGCTGTGAAGTTCACTGTGAGAAATTTCAAACACTAATACTAAGCTGTCTGTAAGCAACACATCTCTAAATAAAGTTATGAAGTCATCTGCTAAAAAAAACAACACACAATACAACTGCCAGAAATGGCAAAACAGCTTAACAGTTTAACAGCTACACAAGATATTTCAGGCCAATGTGGCCAAATTACAGCACATATTATTGACTTGTTAATGTCAATTTAATTCCCCATTTCCCTTGGTAAATGACAAAATCTGAAAAAAAGTTCAAGGTTACTACTTTACTTATTGCAAGGGGAGTCAAAAAACGGTTGTATTAATATCGAGTGACTTCTTTATATAATTTAGCTGACATTTATACGTTTTTATTTTAATAGAATTGAATATCTAAATATCAAACAATTTTAGAATGTAGATTCAAATTTTGTCTGGGCCTTGTCTTAAAACCTAAAAAAATAATCTATACTTTAATTGCTGTGTGTCTTTCTAAATCAATTATTTATAACAGTGTACATGATCCAGCATTTCTGTAATGTCCTACAATTAGCAAGCCAGCTACTTTCAGCTTAGGTCCTTTGTCAGCATGACCTTCAAACCAATGACGCAGTAGTTTGAGAAATGCAAACAGAGGGCAGTAAGACACGGAAAATGACAACAATAGAAACAAAATCAGCACTTTTACCTTCAGACAAACTAACTGAACCAGTTCCTTGTTCCAGACTCAAGGTTCTGCATGAGTTTGAGGATAAGGCTGGTGATATTCTACATTTTTCTTATTCAGTTCATGAAAAGAAAAAAAAAACAGCCAATTAGCTGGTCCCACTAATGTCTAGATTTCCATTGTTTTCATGTAGTGTTTTCATTTGTTGGATAAAAAAAATCCTGTCTTCTGAAACATAGCTTAAATATCAAACTTTTTCCACGCTAATTACTTGGCCTTGTGACTATATAGCTAGTAAAATATTTACATTTTGCAGTCAGAGAAAAACTTCTGCACTCAACATTGTAACCCTATGCAGCACTGTGTAAACCTACTTTGCTTCACAGAAAAAAACCCTGTAAACACTGCAGTTGGTTATAAGAGAATTCATCACAAGTGCAAACATGTGCTAAACTTCTTTTTCATCATACCATTTGGGGGATTTTATGTCATTTGATAGCATCAGCAGAGAGGGAGGAGGAGATGCAACAAAAGGTCCAGACATATTTCATGCCCTCCCACAGACTTACTCCACAGAGGGCACGACAGAGTGTCGTGTGTGCAAACGGAAAACGTCCTTCAGGTTGTACTGTCCCATTCGATTGTGTTTGTAGAAAAACCTGCACACAAATCCAAGTACAACCAGAAAAACAAATGCTGCTATCACACCGATGATGATGATCTCCATGTGGTTGGCTGTAGAGAGTTGGGTGAGGGGCACGGGGAGAGAAAAAGAGGAACAGAAAACATCCATTAGACCAAATACAGTCACAATGGACTTCCTTCCTTTTGTCACATGCATTAACACAGTGGGTTTGCTCTGACTTTCCAGTAACAGCCATTACCATTTAGACTGAACAACACTTACCTTGGACAACCACGTGAAACTCCACAGGGACAGTCCCCTTGAGGTTGGTGACATGGCAGGTGTATTTCCCTTCATCCATACGAGTTACAGTGTTGATAGTGAAGACCTCAGTGTTGCTGGGTAAAGTGTTATTAGACGGGTCTTTCCACTGGTACGAGGGGCTGGGGTTTCCCACAGCTGAGCAGTTCAGAAGTAGAGGGTTTCCCTCTATGATGGTGATCATATTTGAATGTGATGGCTGAATCTGAGGCTCATCTGTGTGCAGAGTGAGGAGGAAGCAATACAACATGTTATTGCAGAACTATAGCAAGCATTTTCCATTGATGTAGATTTTCTGTAGAATACTTTGTAAAAGAGAAGTGGTGGAAAGTACCTAACATGTTTTGGCCTTTCCCTTTCAGTTTTTGCTGATAAACTTCCACTCAAAAATGACTAAACTCTGTAAGTGAAAATAATTCACCTCTTAATATGCTACCTGTATTTACTACAGCTGTGGGTGTAACAATAACTGTTCTTTACAGATGCTTTATAAACAAAACATATGTGAAACAGATACATCTGGCAAATTCTGGTGAATTCTCCACATGGCACAACAGTTTATAAGAGATTGATGTGATCAAGAAACAGACGGACAGGATTTCTCTTCTGGGAGAAACCAATGGCGGTCCAAACTTTTAACTTTCATCAATATTTTTTTGATGAAAGTGTTTATGTGATTTACAGTGAAATATCACTACATGTACATTGACTTGAGGTTATCAGCTGTTGAGTTGATATCTCAAACAGCTGCCAATTTACAGCTGACAATGAGCGTCTCTAAGATTTATTTGAAATTATATTTCTTGTCTAATGACAAATACATGTCCTTCTCCTTTTAGATCTAATATTGAGGGTGGTAACCATATGAACACATCTTGCTAGTGGTTGGGTCATCTCTGCGAGCCCTATGATCTATTAGGCCTATTTGGATATGAACATTGATTTAATAAGCTTTAAGCAAAAAAGAAAATAATAATAATTTATTATTGAAACAACAACAACAATAACAACATGACAATCAAGAGTGTTTAAATTGTTTAATTTTTCTTGTCATACTCACAGTACACGGTGGCAGTGATGCTTTGTGACTTCACCACTGGAGGGGGCTGTGGTCCATCAGGTCCCAGCTCCAGCTTTGCTTCACACCAGAACTGGACTCCATCATCTTCTTTAGTCACGTTGATGCTCAGAGTAAAGATCTCACTCACTGGTTTCTTCTCGTGCTTATTCCTGGACCACTGTTGATCCAGAACTGTCTGTCCTGCATAGAAAGTCACGATGAGGTCTTTAGCAGGAGCAACGTCCTCCACTGCACACTGCAGATCGTGCTCTTCACCCTCAGACATCAGCCCGCTGTGGTTCACAAAGCTGAAGGACATTTTATCAGGAGGCTCTGTGGAGACACACACACACACACACACACATTCAATGGCAACAGGGAACAATCTAAACTACCCAAATCTACCAAAGTTGTCAATTATAAATGATTCCATTCCTGCCCAACTGCTGCCGATTAGTTTCTTTTTTTCTTTATCTGTGCAATCCTGGTGATAAACGGATTAAACAAACTAGAAGATCGAAGGAATCTTAAAGCATAATTCAGCACTTGATGTGTGTAACAAATGGTATCAACCAAAAATTGCTGCATCAACTTACAGGACAAAGTTGAAAATGGAAATGGACTTCAGCAGGGGGGGATATTAGTTCTGACTCATAATACAACTTCATAGGTTTAGTTAATTAGGTCAATTAAGTAAATGACTGATTACATAATATTTATTTAAGATTTTTGACCAGGAAAACTTGACACACACTGTTGAGCTGCATCTTGAGTTAATCTTCAGGTTCACAGCTTTTACTGTTGTTTAAAACATCAGTAACGACAGTATTTAGTTTACTCACGGTAGACAGTGACAGGCAGGAGGGTGCAGCACTGGCCACCAGTAGTATCATTGTATAAAAAACAGGTTGGAGATATGTTCCATTCAGTCAGTCTGTCAACTGTCCATGAAACTGTTGATCCATTGGTGGTCCGGCGTCCCACAGGAGCTTCTATATCATAAAGGGTCTCATTGCTGAGGCAGCCGTGCTGACAGACGGTGCAGCTGGCAGAGGCTGGGTCACCCAACTTCACTACCAGCGTGGATGGAGCGAACTCAGGTTTATCCATACAGTTGTGATCTGTAACACAGTGATTTTAAACAGCATGATGTTAAACTACAAATCAGATATAGCATTTACAGACTCTAAAAAGGGATTTGACACAAAATGCCCCTTCAGAAGACCAAAAGTTATTTAGTGCTATAAAGTGTATCTTATGGGACTATAGAACTGAATGTTTTTTTTATGTGAATTTATTGTGAACTTTCCTTTTTTTATTCTCCTTATGTCCTGCTCATAATTTTAATTTAAAAAAAAATGTCATAAAGAGCTCAGAAAAACATTATTTACAGTTATTTAAAATGATATAGATGTGTATTTCTAATAGCATATTTTGGCATTTCTAGTTATTTCTTTTTGTCAATCATTGAATCAATCAATGGGGTTATAGGTTACCTTATTAAATCATAAAGTCTGTGGCTAGTCTGGTGTGATTACAACAGGTCAAAAAGTTTGAAGACACTTAGTAACTTTTAAAAAATTCAGTGTAAATGCATTGGTAACTCTCAAAATCCTCATACTGGCATCAGCAAGCTTTTTACAATGTAATGTTTAATAAGCATGAATGTAAAAAAGACAAATATACTCAACCTTTTATTTATAACCCTTATCAGAAGCTACATATATCATTATTACTACAGTATAAACTTAACAAAAACGAAAGAAAAACACCGTTTGGCAGAGTGAAATGAAAAATAAAAGAATTTATATGAACTTATTATAACAACGAGATGATCTAATAATGAAACCTGATCAAATGGTGTGATATGAGCAATAATGATAACACAGAATAACCCAAAGCTCAACAACTTAACAACGTAACAGTATGTGCTTTAAACCGCTGGACTGTATTTGATGAATTAACTGTGAAAAACGCCCCTCTAACTATAAGTTTACTACAAATGTTAGCCCGAAATAGATGCGGAAACTTACCACAGCTTGTCACATGGTAAACATGCAGAAAGGTCATCAAAGAAACAATCCAAACTGTGTAACGGAACATAGTTAATGTCTTATAGGCAACCGAGATGTCCGGTAATAAAAACGAGTATGTTGAAGACTTGTCCAGAGATGTTCCGACTGAAAATTGAAAGTAAAATGCGCAAAAATATAAAGTCCACTCCCTTGTTTTTTCTTTATAGAGAGGCAGGTCTGGGACACACACACAGGCTACCTCTGTCTGCTACTGACGGTTTCTCGGTCACGTCATTTCAAATAAAAAAAGATAAGTGAAATTGAAACTCGTAATCTGGGGGGAGGATTTCCGAAGCATTTTTGGGAATTTCCGCCATGGCAGTGTGAGAATGACTGATGGCTCATGTGACCCTGATTCAACCTCATACAATCTGACCGAAGTTACCAAAAATTACATGCAACCAACACAAAAAACACGCAGTAGCAATCTGTTTGCACATACGCAAGAGCTCAAAGTTGAGGTAGGCTGTGAGAAAGTATTTCTATGTGGAAGAAGCAGAAATCCCTTATCTCCTTCCTGGAAGCCCTTCCTCCCTTTATAGGAAACACTATACCCAAGAATTGGATTTCAGGGCCAAAAGTTGCTGAATATATAATGGTTACCTTTACTCTCTGTATTGCAAATACTATCTCTACACTCACCGTTTGATGTATTGTCATTAAATGTTATTTTTAGTCTTTTTTTTAACCTCTGTTCTGCTCCCCTCCCCCACCACATTCTTGAAGCCAGAGGAAGGCAGGACTACTTATCATATCAGAGGGCCAGATATTTTAATGGCAGCTCAGGATTAGACAAGATAAACTGTGGTGCAGTGTATGTCATGGAACCAAAGCCCTCTGAGTAAACTTCTTTATAAAGGTAGAAAGTGAAAGATATAAAGGTTTTAAACATTGCCTGTGATTTAAATAATATTAATAATTTAGAGTTCCAGAAAAACAAGTTTATTTGGTTAGCATGTTGACACATTTTGGGAAATAAGTCAAAAGTCAAAGTGTAGCTTACTTTTTTTTTTTTTTTTTTGTCAATTTCACCATATATACAAGACATACATGTTTCTTACAGTCCCATGATGTGTTAGAAAAG
>JAOWBC010001255.1:15778421-15791538 GCA_028566105.1 Hypoplectrus providencianus | reverse complement strand
TTTAATGGAAATGTGCAAAACTTCAATGAGTACTCACTCTCAGCCTGGCTGAGCTGCTCAGATGGGGTCACAGGTTGGATCGGATTGGTTTCACTTGTTCCTCTTGCTCCCTCCATGTCTTCACCTGTATCCTCTGCTCCTTTGCCACACTTCTGCCCAGCTTCCTCTGCGTCTTTCTTTCCTTTTCCACTTGCCTTTCGAGCCTTCTTTGCTGGTGGAGATTTGAACTTATCTTTCCCGCTCGGTGCTGTCGGTGTAGCATCTGATGTCTTCGGTGCGGAGGAGTAAAGGAGCTTCGTCCTCTCCTGCTCCTTAGCAAACATCTGGAGTTGATCACTCACACCAACACTTCTGCAAAGAGAAGCGAGGGGAACATTCAGTAAAATAATAATATTCAAAAGGATGTGGTGTTAGAGTACGAATTTATGAATACACACTTGTGGCTGATGAATTTTGTAGTCCTCTGTCGACCTTCGTCCTCCATGAAACCCTGCAGTGTGAAAAACATCATTAAAATGACTTACCAGAGAAAAAGTACACAATATGTTATATATAAAACTCTGAATTAATATGACATAACTTAAAAATCTTAAAAGATTTTTGTACGTTTGGTACTATGGTAAATTGTGAGGCTTTTTCTTAAATATTTTCATGATATGCTGACGACACTCAGCTCTTTGTCCCACTAAGGCCTGGTTGAACAGATGTTTCTAACATAAATAATACAATCCAATTTGGCAAAGTCCAGCCTCGGCACAATGTAAACATGAATGCAGTATGAAAGAACTTCTTCCCACTCATTGTAACTATATCAGCATCAGCAGCCTAATCTCAGATCAAAATGTTATTGCTGTTTGCCATAAAACAAACTGTATTTTCTATTAAACAAACAGCTCAACAAGCTTCCCGTCTAACACCAAACAAAGTTGGATTAAATCAACCATATCTCTGTCAGATCTGCTGTTCATCTCAGCATTTCAGGAGAGGAAGGGCTTTCTTTGTGCTGTCTGACCTCTGCTGGAGGCCACGTGGGCGGGACCCCGAAACATATCCGCCAATTGAGAGTGTTCTGCCAACATGAACGCCTTCACAAACTAACATCCCATTGTGTAATTTCCAATCAATGTACCTGCACATTACAAAATAAGTTTCTAATTTAACCTCTATTTAACCAGATAAAACCTACAGAGATAAATAAAAAAGCATCACACAGCTTTATTTTAAACCATCTAGTCACACAAAAAGGTGTTAATTTATTTTGGTGACAAACAAAAAAAAAAAAGAGTCTCTATGTGGAAAAAGTTGTATAATCTTTGTAGGTTTTACCTTTATCACTCCATCCCTCTCCATTCTTCTGCAGAGCATACGAGCCTCCAGCTTACCGACATTCATCTGAAGCTCGATGTCTCTCTGAGGGATCCCCTTTGTTCCACAGGATGCCACTGCATCACAGTGAAGAAAAAATTACAAAAAAATAATAATAAAAGGAATTTTGGGGTGTTATAAGTTACTGTTAGAATGCAATAAATCCCCTTTTGGGCATTTGAATAGAAACTACAGTGGAGAGCCCTGAACTAATTTGTTTATTGTTACAGAAGCTTTGCCAGATTAATACATTTTTTGTTTATCTGACAATCAGCATCCCAGAAATCTGTTTCGTAAACATGCACAGTGACCAAACCTACCGATCTGATATGCCTGTGTCATGACGTCCTTCTCCATGATCCGCCCCTGTGGAGGGAGGGATCTTCTCACTGCTCCTGAATCGTCTTCTTCGTCCTCGTCCTCATCGTCGTCCTCCTCAGTGACACCTTTTCCCGTGTACGGCTTCAGCAGTCTCAAGCAGCGTACCTGTACTTTATTCCCTGCAGAACACAGTAAAATTATGGCATTCATCTGGTGATAATACTGGATAATAATCACCACAACATGTTCTATGTGCTGCTGGTTACCTTTTCTGTTGATGCAGGGCCCGGCACTGGGATCCAGGTCCTCAAGAGGGAACCGGAAAAACTCAATCAGTTTGGCAGACCGCATGTATTGAAGCACTCGCTTGAAAGTGGGTTCATTCACATTCTGCAAAAAGACACTTTTGTTAGCACAAACAGGAAGACAAACACAACCAGACGCTCACACGGAGACACTCACCAGATGATCTCTGAGTGTGATCAGAGTGGTGAACTGACCAGGGGATTGCTGCAGCATGGTGGACACGTACTCCATCAGCAGGTCATACTTAGTCCTCCTGAGAGAGCACAGGGCGTCAGCTGCAGTTTATTCCACATTCAAATGTTCTATACAGTTGTTGCTATGAATTACATTCAATATTGTTATCTTTAAATAGTAATTTACATTAAGAATGGAGTTTTTTTTTATGCCATGTTTCAAGCCATAAATCCTTATTTCATCTCCACCCTCAGTCACCATACTTAACAGTTTTATATCTAACTATATTCGGATGGTTTTTACAGAGAGATTTGTCCATCTATCATACATGCCCTGATTTATAGAACATTTTGTTTCTACAAACTTGATGAAAATTGACAGAATTTCTGATTAATGTAATGATGAGGTAATTATCTGCAAAAATATATATCAATAATAACTTTGAAATTTGCTTTACTCAGTGTTCAGATTTATGCCACCTCATTTGATCATGTAAAAATTAATTATCAGAAAACTCATAATGCAATAAAAATACTGTTTTATGTAAATAACATTTTTTTGTTGTTTTGGTAAAAAAACAAAAAACCCTTTTGACCAGTAGTGTCTACCCTTTACACACAATTCATTAAAGCATAAATATTGGCCTTTTAAACCATTTTAGTTCAGTTTATTTCAACCTCCGGAAACCTTATGTCTGCCCCAAATGTCATGGCAATTCAGTCATTAATTTTTAAAGAAATATTTCACTCAAAACCACAATGATGGCTTTCTTAGATATATTGACAAACAGACCTGTTTACATAGAAGCGCTTGAGCAGCAGCAGAATGGAGTGCTGCTGTTGTCCTGTTGACTTCAGGCGTGTGCAGTGAGACTGCATGTAGATGAGTCCGTATTTGATTAGAGACTTCCTCAAGTAGTGCAACTTCCGAGCATCGATCCTGTTGAAAGACAACACTCGCTGTTACACAGTCAACATCAAAACGGCAGCTTGTAACAGAAAACACACACACACAGCAGCAGCCAAACATTGCTAAAGGAGTCAGTACTTGAAAGAGGATCCGTGCAGATCCTTCTGCAGCTCCCCCTGCCATCGAGCTCGACCCACTCGCTCCAATACACAGTAGGAGTCATCGTTCAGTTTCAAGTCCGGTTCGCTCTCATTTCCAATCAGGGCTCTGAACCGCATCATTTGAGACGCCACGACAACAAGCTTCCGTCCATATCTAAGGAGGTACGAGAGAGAGAGAAAGGGAAGTGTGTGAAATATTAGAAAAATGCACAGTTGCACTCTTCTGATCATGGCTTAGATATATGTAGGTAGAGAAAATGTATAAGCTAAAAACTTTTCATCCTTTTAGGTATTTTTGCCAGAATGCAACTGACATGTTTAGATTAGGATATGAGGAAAAATATTTGTCATAATAATTAAGAATAATCTGATTAACTGTTACTTCCCATATTTACTGTAATTTCCCAGTTTTGGGGATCAATAAAGTACATCTATTTTTACATCTATAATCATTTAACATTCATGATTAAGTAGACAGTTGGTGATTTAAAAACAGTCACTCTGGTTAATTATTTAGATTCTACCAAACAAATTTTACAAACCTTTCCAAAGCCTCCTGTAGGTTGAGTAACGGGGTGCGGGATTTGGAGCAAATCTGCTTGGTGACATCTGTCCTCTCTTTGAAGAATGCACACGAGCCCTGTATCCCATCCTTGTTTTCCAGAATAATATGGACTGGGTAAACCTCTTTATGTGCACCAGTAAAGACATGTGTTGTTTCAATGCCTGTTTCAGGGTCGATCGCTTTAAACCTGAGACACACACACGATTACACAAAAACTTATCAACAACAAAAAAAGCATTCAGGAACAAATATCCTACCGAGTAATTCTTGTCTTTCTTAAACTTTAACTGTAACTTTCTTAATGATTATGAAGAAAAGATAATCTTTCAAGTTCACATGCTTTAAGTATGCAAACTAAAGTTAATGAAACATTGTCATAAAAAAAATGGAAAAACTTGTTTCCCCACAAGATTTTCATCCAAGCTACAGGGATTTGCTCCCATTCATCCAATTGATATCTATTAGTAAGGTTGGCTTTGGATGTTCGCAGATAAATTCTCTTGCTGCTCCACAAACTTTATGGAAGTGTAATCCTGAAATTCTGCTATCTAATGCTGTTAGATTTCACAAGATTGTGAACCTAAATAATGAAAAGAAACCCAGGATAAAGAAGACAAGGTGACGTTGTCAGCTTTCAAATGTAAACATTTGCTTCTTACCTTGATCTTACATTGTAGGAAATTTAATAGTTTAATGTTTGGAAATGATTGCTGGACAAAACAAGTTATTTGATGAAGTTTCTTTAGGCTCTGGGTTGTTGTAACAGAATATAATAATCGAGAATAAACATAATTGTACATAATATTCATATTTTGCTTGGTGGACGCCAGAACTGGCAACTGGTTAGGCCTATTTCTCTAATTTAAAAATCTAACAAATTTACCTTGCCTAACCAGACAATGCACCGAGGAAATTGGGGGAATTATTACATAATTGTTTTATTTAAAATCGGCAGAATCTTTGCATAGGGTCAGAGGGATTGGCTCACCTGTCAAATAGCACCACATCTTCTCTCTCCTGCGGGAGTTCATAAAACTTTATGTCGCTATTGTTGATAAGCGACCTCCAGATGAACTCCTTGGTGCAGTCGTCGAGCTTGAGGGGGAATTTAGGCTTTCTATCTTCCAGTCGTATCCATAGAGAGGGGATAGTTATACCGTCCAGTCCCTCCAAAGCCACTTCATCCACTGCTATGCTTAGTGGATCCATAGCATGCCACCGCTTACAGCTAACTAGCTAACATGCTAAACAAACAACAATATCAGCAGCAGGGAAGCAGTTTGTGCGGTTAATAAATTCACCAGCTGTTAAATATTTAATTATTCACCTTTTAAACTTCTTTCAGTTCAATAAGTGGGTTAGTTATTTACAAAATATTAAGACAAACTAGTTTACAAATCGCTTCCTTCAACAATGTTCTCAGGCTTGTGCGTCTCTGCGTACGTGCTGACGTCAGAATTAAACTTTGACCTCACGTTGACGTTACGTCTTTCATCCACCAGGTGGCGTTCAAGTCATAGGTTCAAGTACAGCTTCTGATCCCCAGAAGAGGCCTATAAAAATATTGTTTTTGTTCTAAATGATCTAAAATACATATTTTTAAGAAAATTGTTTTATGTTTTTTTTTTAAAAGAACACATGCTTCATTTTAATCACACAAATATCTGGGTTTTAAAATATAAAAATATCTTCAATGAAAGCAATATAACTACCAGCCAATTTGTTAGCTTTTCCTGTCTACATATACAGTGTACCATAACACACCCATTTTCAGTGGTGAAAGTAAGTAATCATTTTCCTTATATAATATATACCTCTTGCATTCAAAATGCCATTTAAAAGTAATATATTATTGTAGAACTTTTCCTTATTTTGCTAAATTATAGAGACAAATGCATCTTCATGTTGAAACTCATAATATGTATGCTCAGTAGTATGTCTTCATAAAAGCTAATTAAAGCTTTTGTTTCATTTTGCATAAGGAGCAATAATTAATTATGGCTGCTGCAGTGAGCTAGAACTGGGCATTTTGAGAAGAAAGAAGTATTATTCCCAAAACACCCCCCCAAAAAATGTCAGCCTCTATGCACATTATCTCTCTGTAAAGCTCAACAAAACAATCAAGGTTAATAGATGATAAATATAATTACAGATAAGGTAGGTTTGGTAGACAGTAGACAATGTATGTTTTAGAATAATTAAATAATGTGCCATGAAAAATGAAGTGAACCCAGAACAAGAACAGGAGAATAAGAATTTATTCAACATCTTTATTATGAAGTACCTTTTTAAAAGAAATGTACAAGTGGAACCAGCACAGTGACATCTTGGCGTTTACCTTTGAAAAACAGAAACACCATGGACATGTGGTGCGGGTCTGAAGACACATATGAAATGATAATGTACATATTTACAGCAGAGGATCTATCAGAACAGAAGTGAGCAAGCATGACTCCAGCTAAAAAAAAAGAAAACAACAGGACTGTCTGGGAAAAAAAAAACAAAAAAAACAACTTACATTAAAAGCATGGATTGGTTCAATAAAGATATTTCGAAAGATAACATGATAAAGGCACTGTGTTTCACACAAAATAGACAACAAAACAGATGCAGTTGTTTGTTTTATCCATCGAATCATAATCACAAGAAACAACTCTTAACAAATGTTGTCATTCAACTGTCCCTGGGCGTTCTTTCTAACAAAACAGATAAAATATATCAGAGGGCCATAGCAGTTCGCACATAAACATTAAAACAAAATAGATAATTCAACTCGTCAGGAAAGAATTCCTTATAAAGAACATGCTTGGTGATTATTAAAATTACATTTTTTTTTATAAACAAATACATATCTAAATTTTAATTTTCATATTGAAGGCATAATGGGTTGAAGTGAGGACAAATGTTTTTCAATCCTATGTTTCCCTTACTGGACAGAAGTCCAGGACAAATCGTATTTGACATTCCTGCAAGACATACGGTAGGATCTCTGTTTGATGAACACATTCAATTAACTACCAGCATAGATAAAACGCTAAACAAGACTAAGTCAGGTCAACAGTTTGAGATCAATACTGAAGACAGACACCATGACAAGACCAATGAAGAGATTTCTGTTGAGGACCTAGCGGGTTAAAATTACAAAAGGTCAAATTACATTCAGCTTACATAGCTGGTGTGTATTCAGTGCACTGTCTGCACGGTGCTCTATGATATTCTGGGCTAAAGTGAGAAGTTTGTTTCGGAAGAGTTTGAAATTTGGGAAAAAAAAGCTGAGTTTTTGCTGAGAGTTAGTGCGATACAATATCCAAATGGGTTAAGGGGCTACACGCACACCCATAGAGCCAGAGTTACATCCAGGTAACCTCCATTTCTCATGTTTGTACATTAAATATGAAACTACAGCTCGGAGCCAGTTAGCTTAGCTTAGCATAAACTGGAAATGGGTGGAAAACAGCTAGCATGGGTCGTTCAAAAGGGAAAAACTTACAGGAACCTTAAACGCTCACAAATTCACCCTCTTAAATCGTTTAAGAGCTAAAACTTATATTAATAAAATAATTAACTAAAGAGCAACAATTCTGGCAATTATTTAAAATAATTTAAAAAAGGTTTTAAAATTCTCTAGTTCAAAGCTCAAAATCCTTAAGCTTTCCAGAACTGAATTTAGACATCACTTTGAAATGATCACAAGGCTGCACAATTTGGAAAAAAAAAGAAGAAAAAAATATATGCAACACAATTCACAATACTGGAATAAATATGTATGATAATTCAGATTCTGTCATCTAATTTTCCAAAAGGCCAGTGGCAGCCAACGAGATAACTGTCAGCCGATAAATTGGTGCACTGCTTGTATTTTTATACATATTTTGCATTTAACACACACACTGGGCCTCCTATTTTGATATTGCACTCGTCCTTGGCAATTTGCATAAAACTGATAATACGACCCAAAAGAATGTAAAGAATTACAGACCTGATTGAGAATGAAAACAATCGGTGGTTGCAGCTCTTACTAGTTTAAACTGTACATATTCAACCTGTTTACCCATTTCCAGTCTAAGCTTAGCCAACAATTTCATATTTGCTGCATAGAATAAAGTCACTTCACTTAACTCTCAGCAAGAAAAGGAAAAAAGTCCCCAAACGCCAAACTCTTCTTGTAAGATAAGCTGCAGATTTTAAACTCAGTGTTAAGCTACAATGTCTGAAGTTTGGGAATCTGCAAAAGGAAGCAGATTCCCTTCTGCTCACGATGGAAAATAAATTTGATGCTCGCGGACTTGGACAGCACAGACGCACGCATGTAGGCGTATGTGACGCATGATATGCTCTTTGGCTGAGTTCAGGCGTACATGACACAGGCTTTCACACTCACCAACACGCTTCAGGATAAGCATTCTAGATAGTAATGGCACTGGCCAGGCAGGCAGGCAGGCACCGAGACTGAGTTACGTACACAGTGTATTAGAAAAACATGATGCATATGAGGTGATCCTGTTAAAAACAACAGATAATGTGGTCTAAGAGGGCACAGCTTAATGTGCACGGCTCTTTTACATGAGAAGGTCTGACGGTGGAAAAAAAAAAAAGCCGATATAATTAAAATGCATCGCGCAGGAGAACAGATGTGCACACTCACAGGTTAACAGTACAGAAGTGAGATGCAGGGATGTATTATAGAGGGGGAAAACAAACAAAAATGGCTGCCCTGAAATGACTAATGAACTAGCTTCAAAACATACACAATAATACAACATTAAGTTGAGATATAACGAAATTAGGCTGCATTAATAAGTAATAGTACCTGCCTTGTACATACACAATTCAAATAAAATGAAACAAGTAGCTAGGATACTTGTCTTATCAAAAATATGTAGCTTTGGTAAACAAGTTATGTAGAGAACTGTTGTCTGAACATGTTGATGTGAGAGATCACTACATGACATCTAGGAATCAAGGGTGAGAAGTTTCTGTTTTGAGGCTATGAAGTCAACGAGAGGAGAAGCAGCTAGCTAAAGTTCCACTCCCCAGAATCCTCTGTCCTCTCCCCTTGTCACCAGCTGATGAGGAACAGAGACAGCAAAAGGCAGCGAGACTCCCGAATGGAACAAAACTGCTTTCTTTACTGTCCCGAGCACCGATTGAAGAGTTTCCGTGGTAATGTAGCAGCATCGTAATGGTCTGCGGAGGACAGGCTCCTCCAGAGCAGAAGTGGAAGACTACTTGATCCTCTCTCCTTCCAGCGGCCCCCCCCACTCTTTTCCATCCATCGCAGTGGAAGAGGGAGACTGGTCAGACATCAGATTTTAACAGCGCTCCTCGAATATCCACAGTGGAGACAAGACAGGTGAAATAATTTATGTTCCTCTCCTCCGCTCCTGCTTCATCTGGCCAAGCACTCCGCTTTGTGTGGGTTTGATCCAGGCCGACATCCAGATAGTCCATAAAAATCCCCACCTCCTTAACACTTGAGCTTCTACCATGCAGCGCCACTTCCCTCCCGTCACACATTGCTCCTTCCATCTTTCTACTTTCTGTCGTTCTTTTTCTCGCAGCTGAATTTCAATGTTCGCTTCCTTTCTCCTTTTTTTCCCCCTATATGATCGTTTTTTTCCCCCAAATTCTGTTATCTTCCTGTTCCCAATATTCAGTCAACCTTCTCCACCTTCCCGATGATCTTCTCTTCAAAGATAGGCAAGATGGCATCATCGTCACGAACCTCCTCGAACACCACACCACAGTCAAACTCGTCGCTCACTTTCTTAAAGTAGAACCTGCACATACAAAAAAAACAAAAACAGAAATGCTCAGTTACTCTGGTGCAAAAAATTACAAAAATGTTTTCTTTAAACAGTGAGATTCCAAACTAATATATAATTGCTTTTGTTACAATTTCTGCTGTGTAAGAAAAAGAAAAGTACGTAAAATAAATAGGATAATATCTATTAATATGTTATAATAAGATAATAACATGTTAGAATAAGATAAATAAAATATGTGCTCTATACTAAATATACAACAATATAAATGCCACAAGTCCAAAGTAAATATAGACATACAGATAGAAATAAAATAGAAAAATGGAAATATAGAATAAATTTGAAGTACTTAGAGATATACAAAAAAGGAAACCTTTTCAAAGTGATGCACAGGGGTAAAAATATGATCGCTGAACTTTCAAGATGTAAAAGATGTGAAGTTCTCACCTGTAATGGCCCTTTTTGGTAAGCAGCTCCTTGAACTGGCCCAAAGTCACCACACGGCCTTTGACGGATGTTCGGTAAGGGATTGGCTCTCCACAGAAGTAGTAGGCGACGGTCATGTTCTCACACACTTGGCGCTTACCAGACTTATGCCTGAGAGAGATGGAGAGAGAGCAGGATCCATGTCAAAACAACCAATAAGAACACGAGTTAAAACACTGCAAGAAGAAAAGTATGCGATATTTGGGGCAAGACAAAGCAAACTGATGCGACTCTTACCTCTTGGCCTGTTGTAGTGCGTTCCTCCTTCTCTCCTCCTCCAGTCTCCTCCTAGCCTCCTCCAGCTGGGTGAGGGGGTTGGGAGCTGGGTTGGGGGGCATAGCTGGGTCCTGGATGAACGGGTGTGAGGGCTGGACCTGGGTGGACGATGAGCCGGGGATGGCAGAGGACACCGACGAGGGGTTGTTCCGCAGCTGGGCGGAGACCCAGGGGTGCACAGCTCCAGGTCGCTCCACTGAAGTCGGCCGTGGAGACTCGCTGCTGGTTCCCATCCTCCTGGAGCTGCTGGTGCTGCCGCTGAAAGAGCAGCAGGGAGGGAGGCAGGATTAATGTTAAAATATATTTCAGAGTGTTTTATCATCAAGGCTGTTTAACAAAACAATCATTTTTAGATTAGTCACAGGTAATATGCTTAATATAACTCACCCATGTGAGGTCTTCCTTTGTCTGTCTCCGTCCATCATCCACTGCAGGATCTTCTGGTTTCTCTCCAGATCCTCCAGTGGTACCTGGCCCTCCATGCCACGCCCACTCTCATCACCTTTGCCTGACGTCTCCGATGGCTTCTTACAGCCTCTCCGTGACAACGTGCTGCCTTTACTACTGCAGAATGAATGAGAAATACACACATTTAAGCTCATCTGAACAAAAAGGGCACATAAAGTTTGCTGTAACTGGAAGCACACTGAACCACATCGGCCTACCTGTAACCCATGCCCTCGAGCGTGCTGGCTCCGGCCCCGTCAGCATAGTTACGACTCCTCCCTGCGTACTGATTTGCCGGGTCTCCGTTCCACATGAGGTTGGCCTGAGACCTAGAGCCCGCCTCCTCCTGACCTTCTCTTCCTCTGTGGTGATACAGCTGCTTGTGGTGATGCATACCTGAGACGGACAGGGGCAAGATTATTATGTGATGGTTTAGCCACTCTTTAAAATACACACACCAAACACACCACTGCTGCCGCTTCATTTCAGTCTGCTGGCATGTGATAAAATGCATTTACACACTGCATTTAAAGCACGATAAAAGGATTAAAGCAAAATAAAAAAAAAGCTTTATCACAGATGACTGTACATCAGAGGACCCAGTCACTTTAGTTGTGATACACTGAGAACGGGTTTAAATATTATCTTAGGAAAGCCAAGACTGTAGCTTTTCATGGTATTTTTCTCTACTGTTGAGTGCAAGGAGGCTGATGGGGCTCCGGCCAATTTGTGGCGCTTGGTCTTCAATCTGTGGCGCAGCGCCACACAATGGTCTATGTATGGGAAACACTGAGCCCAACAAAATAATAATCTGCAGTTAGAACCAAAAGGGAATAAGATGCCACGGATGGGACAGGAAGGTCGGAGCTGGATTCATGCATTGTTTTAGTTTTACGTGAATATTTGTCACTGTGACTGCTACAAAACTGTTTTATCATCTCCTCTTTCTCCCCTTTAAGATGGAGAGATTTCAAAGCAAAAGCACTGGATTCACATTTAAACACTTTCTTGAGCTTTGATTCTGTGAACAGCGTTATGTTCACCACAGAAAAACTTACCTTTGACCCCAGCAGGAGGCAGGCTGTGACCCCCCCCTCGGTGTGGGGGGCAGTGAGGCGGGCCGATCCCTCCGTCAGGCGAACGTGATGATTTGGGAGGAGTGTGTCGCCCCCCTCCTCCTAAGGTGCTGTTGCCTGCCCCTGGTGACTGGCAGCCTGGCGTTTTCATCACGCGCTGTACGTGCTCGTCCAAGATAGATTCCGGGTCGTCGTCTTGGGAATCATCCATTGCAACCAGGCCGCCGTAGGTGGCGACAGTCGCAGTGTTAGCAGTGGTCTCTGAATAACGGGCACCGTAGAGAGGTGGGAACGATGAGGGGAGGGGGAGTGGTATGCTATGAGAAGACATGGAGGTCGTCACAGAGATGTCAGCATCGTCACCCTCTTCTTCCTGTTGGGAGTTAAAATAGATTAAAACACATTTTTAATTATTCATTTAAAAAAATAAAGAGACTTCAATGAAAATAAAACAGTGACAGCTCAACAGCTTTGGGTGAAATCTGGCTGAACACACTGTGTTGATTTAATTTTAACTGAGTGTTATTTCAACAGAATTCAAACCCAAAATTCACAGATTTTTGGAAGTGTTTTTAAGCACAGGGAAGAAAAACAATAAACATAGCAACATATGCTCTTTTAACAGAATTCATTATTTAATTGTACAAATTACTATCTGGTTACATGTACATCACTCTTCAGCTTCTGTTCTCAGTATAAGGATGCAGAAGTGAGGAAATGTTTCCACCACATAGTTTATAACAGAATCTCAAAGTGTTTTCTTGTCAGATTTGCCTATTTAGAAAAAAGACCAAACAATGAAACTATGGCTGCAGATAACTTTGAAGAGATATCACCATCACAGAAATAAAAATGCACATTCTGGACATGGTTCAGTGCCACAATCCTAGAACAGCACTGGGGCTTCCCCTGTGTGCCAATTTGCCGACTACACCACACAAGTTCTAGTTCATAACAAACAAACTAGAAAAATGTCTTAATTCACTGTGATGTTCACTCATCAGTCATAGGAAAAAACAACACAAGCGCTGTTTGAATAACGGGTGTGATTTAGATCCCGCCACGCAGAGCGCGCGCGCAGTCCGACACTCACCAGTCGTACTCTCTTCAGCCTCTCTTCGAGTCTTTCCTGAGCCTCTCTCTCTCTGAGAACCGTCTCCAGCCTGCTGATGAGCTCCGCTGCAAACCTCTCAGGCTCTACGTGGATGTCCTTTGGCATGCGGTACGTGCGCTGTGTGTGGACACAAAAACACAAAGATTATATGC
>JAOWBC010001255.1:15708528-15720200 GCA_028566105.1 Hypoplectrus providencianus | reverse complement strand
TCACAGGAATATAAATCGATTCATCGATGTAGTAGATGACTCATTACACTCCTAGCCATTACGGATGCTTTAGAAAAAACAGTCTTTTCTGTTGTTTGAGTTGGAAATGTTTTTGCACATGCATGTGGGTGCATGTTGCCCCTCCCTCTGAGGGACGTGCAGCACTGTGTACTACCTAGACCGGGCATGGAGGAGAGAAAGCTGCTCATACAACCTTTACAACACGTAACACCAGAGGATGAACTGAAATGTTAGCTGTCGTGATTTCGGCTCCATGTTCACTTGTGATGTAAGAGATACATGGAGGGATTTATTATCCTGGCTCAGACTGAATTTCATTCAGAATTTCACCTTTAAATAATGAAAACTTTAAATGTTTAATCAGTTGAATTGGAGATGCCTCAGATGTTTATTCAACTCCATGACAACTAACATCAGATGAAGACATGAAATGCTGAAAGCTTTGGAAAAAGATTACGGGCGTTAAACTGACGGGGATTTTCTTGTTTTGGTCAAAGTTTAAAATGGATTTCCAAATGAACTGAGAGTCAGTGTAATGAGGCTGAACTGGAGCCATTTCATGAAATGATTTGCTGAAAGTCTGGCAGTAGATTTCTGAACAAGCTGGAGGTAATTTTATTGAAAAAATTGGGATATTCATAAGTAGAGAAGAAGAATCAAATTGAAAATGATGATTGCCGTGCTGAACAATCAAGTCAGAATGAACATTATTTCTCTACTTCAGAGCTTCCTTATTGGTTAAAGAACATAAATACTCTTAAGTATCAGAGCAGGAAACACAAAGAATTCAGACATGTTCACATTTAGATACAACACAGTGCTGTTAAAATACAGAGCCAAGCAAGTAACAGCAGAAACATTGCACGTTCAAAAAGATATATATAAATGGAAAGAGATCACACGGCAGCAGAGTGCCATCATTGCTTGGCAATTTAAAAGAAAATGGTTTCAATCAACACGTTTAACTAAGAGCTGTATTAAAGCTAAATGTAAGAGCGGAGGATAATGATGGCGAGTAAGTGATTAATGCGAGAGAAATCTACAAACTAGACTTCCTTAAATCCTAATTTTGCAAACATCCGTATGAATTAATGAATCACGAAAAAGAGTGAAATGATTAACTGTCTCCCAGCCGATTAAATCAGTGCTTATTCTAGTCCACTGGGCACAGACATAACTCACAGCTTGAACCAATAATAGACACACTGACCGGGGCTGGAGGCCCAGGCCTCTCTTAATTATTACACTACTCATGCCTGCGTAGAGCAGGCTGAACTGTAGCCTGTGAGGAAACACACACAAACACACACTCGCAGAGCAGTTTGTAATTCCCCACACACAAGGCAACCCTTGTTCATGAGAGTGGAAGGTGAGCTACGCTGAGGGTTCGCAAATCCCACAGCGAGCTGTTTTTCATCCCAGATGAGAGGTTCAATCCTGGGCATCTCTTCTTCCTTCAGCCTCTCCTCCCATTACGCTCAGAAAACTAGTCCATATATTCTCCCTTTGACATTTATAGCATGAGCTGTCGCACTGTTGTGTCCTATCTCTGCAAGCTCTCCGTGTTTTTCCTCTCTCGCATATGCACAAATACATTCATTCACAGAATCACATTTAGATAATAAAAACGGCAGTAAATGACCTCAGGTCAGCCGCAGGTCATCAGCCTGAAGATGGGATCCTCTCTCTGGTGCTTTCTTATTTTAGACTATTCTTTGTAAATATATTCATGACTTCCCCACATGCATTATCAGAATTATCATATTATCTTTTCGGACATCATAAGTGTTGCATCCCTGTCAGATATCCATCTTATGAATCAGATTAGAGTCTAACAACAGGAAATTCATCAGGGTACACCAGTCTGAAATGGATCTTAATATCAGTCATATTTCATCTCAATCACCTGGAAAATGAGAGGAAATATGAGCTGTTACACTTTGCACAGTTCTGGCCGCACACAACACTGTTTCCTCCCATGCTATTTTGGTTTCCTTTTGCCCACAGACTAGCCACAGTAGCTGCTGCCCACCCTCAGAGCAGCCGTCGTAGCAGTTTGTGAACTGGAGCGTGTGCAGCACCACATGTGAGGCTGAATAGCAGGGTACGAAATCTAAAAAAACCTTGAATTTATGTAAATTGTCATGCACAGAACAAGATGTGAGTGCTACCTCATGAGCAGATATGCAAATGTGGCGCTTTTTAGTGTCAAACGTGTCAAAAGAAGTCGGTATAGAGAAACGGAACAGGAATGAAATTGTTGGAGGTCTTTAAAGCTGAGCTGCAGTAACTAACTGTGCTGCTGAATAACACACTGATCCATGTGCAGTGGAGCTAAAGAAAAAACTTTAGAGAGTAAATTATCACGGTGACCAGGGGTGTCCAAACTTTTTTTCCTGAGGGCCACATACAGAAAAGCGTACGAAGGACTGGGCCTCACTGGACTGGACTTCTAATGCACTAATATTGGTTTAATCAACCACGTGCAACTAAATTATGTTTGATAATTTAAAATGTTTGAAGAAAACAGCTTGCCATAACGAGAAAATCATTTTATTTATGTTGGCCAAAACATTGAACTTTAATGGTAATATAGCTTTTTTGGTTAAATTTGAAAAAAAATTAAAGAATATAATAATACAACCACAATCACCTAGATTATACAACATTACAGACTCAGATCCATTTCAGAGACATTATTAGATTCTTATTGACCATTTTACAACCCAAGTTTAATGAAAATGAGGCCAGTATGTTTTCTGTAATCCTGCTGGAGAAAAAGATCGTAAAATAACTATTGTTACAATAACATATTTAAAAAACATATTCTAAACATATAAATCTAATTAACGAGATGATCCAACAGCAAAGGCCATTCCAGAAGCACAGGAACTTTAAGTGGCCAAACTAAAAATAAAACAGTTCAGCACTAATATTATGTGTGGGCCATAAAATATTAGATTTTGACATTCTGACACGGGCCAGTTAAAAATTGATGGTGGGCTGCATTTGGCCCCCGGGCCTTAGTTTGGGCACTATGGCCTGGTCCCACGCCATAGGCTCACATTCGCTTGGGGTCATGAATCTGGACATGTACATGTTACATTTTTTCTTCTTCTTTTTTTTTTGTTCTGTTTTTGGTCACCACCAACTCCTGAGCAGAATTATTCACCAGCTAGACTTTTTTAGGAAAATTTCATTTGCTTTTTGCTTTTTTGGGTCTGTAAATGAAGCTGAGAGAGTTAGGAAAGTGGACCAAAACAATAAAGTTACAGCAATAAAACCAAAACAATTAAGGGATAATAAATGCTGAGTAGTGCGAGTAGAACCGGAGTTACACTGTCATTGAACTCAAGATGGAGTTTTGCAGAATCTCAGCTTCTTGTCTGGGAATACTGAGCCATGCAGATAGTTTTCTGTTTTATTTGTCGGGGTTTGGAGATATGTTTGCTGTCGCCAACCTAATGGAGGTGAATGGATTTCTGTTTGTACTCTTCAAAACAATGAAAAATTCAATTTAAAAAAAGTCACTTTCTTTGGTGGAAAGTAGTTCCAATGAAAACTGTTTACAGCCTGGTCTGAGGTTTAAGATATTGTCTCTGGGAAACTGATTCTGTTGAGTTTTTCAATAAGTTTTGAGGGCCACAAATGAAAACGCATTTATCTCCATAGTATTGGGAGGCAGGCAGACATGTCAGGGATTTATATTTTAAAAGCAGAGCAAACCAAAACTGTGTGCATGACTGGATACCCACCAATACTGCTAATAGAATAGCAAAGAGATGTTTTCTTTTAAACTGAAAGTTCCTACTTCCTGCTGCTGGAAGGAGAGCTCATTTAGTAAGTAGTCAGCTCTTGGGATTTCTTCATCATGGCAGCGAGGCAAAGATCAGTGATATCTATGAAAGATTCTTGGATATTACAATCACAGGACATCTGCTGCTACTAATGCTCTCCCCGAGGACTTACGAGGACTGAATATTAAGGAATGAGAAGTCATGGTGTAGATTATAAAAATATTGAGTTCATACTTAATCATATTCTATCTAATTTTCTCAAGCCTTATTTGCAAAGAGATGTGTGTGAAAAAAAAGAAAGAAAAGATCTCTTCTCCAAAAGCACATTCATAAATAAAGACATAACACAGTGACCTTCCTCTCTGGATCATACGGTTAGTGTCATTTTATGAATGACCTTTAACCCCCATGTAAAAGTCTGCAATCTCAGGAAGAGCCTGTCATAAATTCCTGGATATATATATTTTATGACTCTTGACTGTTAAAATGTTAACACAACAGCCTGTAGCTGAGTCTTTCATAACTGCTGCCAGTTCATTGGATGCATAAACTCAATCCGTCTTCATATTCTGTGTGTGTTCCTGCACCAAGGTTTATTGCAATTAGGCAAGAAAATGCGGTTATTCTGTGAGCTCCCAGCTAAATTTCAAGCAGCAAACAGTTTTATTTTTTCCTCGCTGCCTGTTAGACAGAGATGCCTTTCAGATTTTTGTTGTGTGCGTTTGCACATAAAGTTCACTGCATAACGTGTGTGTGCATTGTGAAGCACAGATCAATGGATAGACTTTAATCGATGACTCTTTTGAAGTCTAATTTGCTAACAATGCATCACCCAAGACACACAAACAATGCTCAAAAGATACACACATTACTGAACAGTCTAATTGATTTTTGTCTATAGATTTGTACTTCAAAATGCGTAGATACATGCAATATTAACACACACACACTTGGTGGGGGCTGATGCTCTGCATGCAATTTGAGTAAAAAACATGCATCCCCATACAGAATAAGCCTCTTACAATATAATTAACACACAAACAGCAGTCTAGAATAGAATATGATGATACGGCACATTTCTCCAATGTTCCCTCCAAACCACAAACAGCCGTGTGCCATTTAAATAAGCCGAATAATAATGAATAAACAGAGCGCTGATGAACAGAAACGCTGTGATTTTTTTTTTTTTTTTTTTTTTTAAACAGAGAACGTGAAACAATTTCTGTGATCATCGCTGAACTGTGCTGCGAAGAAAACAGCGTAATCTCAAAAAGGAGCTTTTCTCGTAGCTTGGGGCTATAATGTGTATACTGTGTGTTTACAGGGCGAGCACGCTAATGCGAGATGACTCCCAGACGGAGGGAGAAGGTGGTTTATACGGCTTTCTGCCCGATCCACCTAAAGTCATAAGGACTTTTCTCTTATTATGTTTCTCCTCTTTACTCTCTGCGCTGGAGACCCATTGTTGTGACCACTCTGCTGCGCCCTAATGTGTTTTTATTGGGTTTTATTTTTGTTTTATCTTCAATATGGATCAGCCTCAGCCTTTTCCAAAGTGACACAAGGAGGCCTGAGCCCTGTCCTTTATGAGTGAGAGGTTCCTGCCGAGGTTCCCTCTCAGGGCAGAGTGGCTCCGGTCAGCCCGGGCCAGGAGCGATGCCTTCAGCCTGGACGTTCCTGTGGTTTTAGGGGACATGGAGGTCTGAACTGCAGCTTGGTGCTATCGCAGCTTACCAGTGTGCTCTGTGCAAAGCTCAGAAGAGAAATATCACACAGAGAAGAGACACAGAGAAGCCCTCACGAATTTAATTGTAGATTAACTGACATGTGAACTGCTGAGTTTAATGTTGTTTTCAAACACAAAATGATTCTCTTCCTGTTAAGAGAAAGTGAAAACCCCTGAAATTATTTGTGTTTTAGACAATGCTTGGCCTGCTCACGTTTGCCTCAATACATTTGCATGTTTTTGTGCTAATTTAAAGCTTTGTGACAGAAAGGTGAGACCCAAAAAATGTCCCGGACACAGAAAAATGAAAATAAAATAGAAAATACAGGCAGAAAGAGTCTCTCTAGATGGTGACACTGCCTTTCTCTTGCATTGAGCCATAAGTGAGTACTGAGAGGAACATGAGTCTAATATGTGTCAGAGACTGTAGGACACTGATTAAAAAGGAATCATACACTAAAAAAAAACCCATCTGAATACTAATAAAATGTGAGGAATATTCATTTTAAGTATAATGTAAAGCCTTTGACAACTCTTTTTCTGAAAGATCCTTATATTAATAATCTAATTTAAGAATCGCATCTTTGTCCAGCAACTACAAAGTATCCACCATCAAATCCTCATTGTTAATGCTGAGTTAAAAAAAAGTTATTTTTCTACAAATGTGGCCAGTAAGAACCTCAAAAGGTTTTCTTTTTTAAATTTAAGCCTGACATTTGCAGTGTGAATAGGAACATGATCCTTTTGTAAGCTTTCCTGTGAGCTGTGTCCCAGAACGACTGACTAACCTTAATAGTATATTCTGGCAGTTACTTCACATCCAGAATAATCATTTGCATTGAAATTACTCAGCCCAGATCAAACATATTCTGGATGCATGACATGACAATAATTAATTTAGTCATTGTTGCAGTATTTCATTCGTCAGCTTTGAAGGCTTTGCTGTAATAATTGTGGCTCTGCTTTCCTTAAAGTGATGGTTTGTTTTGAGATGTGTTGTGTTTAAGGAAGTGAGCAGGAAGAGGTTACAGGTCATTCTCACGATAAAAGATAACATGAAAATGGCTTTTCTTCTGTTCAAAAGTGCCTTAAAGAACCACACAAATATGAACTAATGCTATGATGATTAATTTCTCTACATTACTTTTGTTACTGGCAGTCAGCTGAGTGGAAATAAATAGAGTCAGAGTCTCCAGCTGGATCTTTAAGGCCATCAGGACCAGTAAAACCAGAACTCTGTGAAAACTAAACCCCAGTACATTGCTGAGCTCCTAAAAGTAACTAGTCAGGTATACTGACTCACCTCTAATGCACTAAATTATCAACCAAATGCAGGTAAATTATGTTTGATAATTCAACATGTTTGAGGAATAAGAGCTCTCCCTTAATAGATTTCATTTTATTTTTTTACAAAAAGGTTATTCATGTTGTCCAAAACATTGAACTTTACTTTACACTCAGCTAATTTGAGTAAAGAAGAGTATAATAGTTTTACCACTATAGATTATTATGATCATTATTCCTCGACTGTGTTACAACCCTAAGTTAAGTTTCATCAAAAATGAGTCCAGTATTTTCTCAGTAGTCCTGCTGAAGAAAAATACCTTAAAATAACTTACATATTATAAATATATACATATAATTAATAAGATGATCCAACAGCAAAGACCACTCCAGAAACACAGAAACTTTAACTGGACAAACTGCAAACAGAAACAGTTCAGCTCGAATATTATATCTGGGCCAGAAACCATATTCTTTTTAATTTTTGACATGGGCCAATTAAAAATTGTTGGTGGGCCGCAGTTGGCCCCCAGACCGTAGTTTGGACACCACGTTGGTTGGTTCAAACAGAAGCCCTAAACAGTAAACACAGACTGACTGGTGGAGCTGCACACATTAACAATCATTAGCTCTGCTGGTTCCCAACTCCACTAAACATTCTGTAACCTTTACGTGTAACTGCCGTCTGGAGAAATGAGAGTTTATGTGTGTTTTTTAATTCCCAGCATTTAAACCCACAGAGAAACAGGTGAGTGCTAAGTCTTCCCTAATATTCCTTTATGAGCCTGTGTGTATTTCTGTGTGTGTCTGCTGGTAAACCCCCGGGGGGTTTTGCATTGCTAAAAAAAAAAACACTGTAAGCTGAAAGAAAAGTTGCCCTAAACGCTGGTAAAATGCTTAGTCAGGAGTTTGACTGGAGGAAATGATTCACAAAGTATCCAGTGAGGAAAACAGACAATGGGACAGAACGATTAAAGTAACATGAGTGAAACTCTGCATGTCCTGCTGCTGAAAAAGCTTCATTTCAGCTCAGTCAGATGGCTGATCAACATGTTTATACATGCAGGAGGTGATATGACAATCTGCTCCGCGGGGAGTCTCTCATCCTGCGTCATTCACTTCATTCATGCTCCAGACGATCGGAAATGAAAGCTGTTTGTATGTAAATAACTGTTGACCTGAGGATGGAGGATGTTTAACCGGCTGCATTGTGAACAGAAGCAACAAGTCCTCCGATCCAAACAGCCTCTTGTTTCAGTTTCGTCCTGCTTAGAAATATGACCCACAGGAGCGTTTTCTAAAAATAACACTTCTGTTATTTTATATGAATGTTAGATATGCTGTTTAAAAAAGAGAGAGAGAGAGAGAGAGAAAAGAAAAAATAAGAAAGAATACAGTTCCTTCTAATTTAGAGCAAAAATGTTCCTGTTGAGACATAACAAAAGGAAATTTAAGAGGCAAATAAATGCATGTATAGTAGCTATTTGCCCAGTCTGTGTGGTACTTGTGGCCCTGTCCTTTGGTTCAGGCTGGGCAGGCGAGGTTTTGAGTCATTTTATAAATAACAATGGCAAAAATAATTGTCAAGTGGCAAAAATACAACAGTGTGCTCCCATTTTAAAGGAAATGTACTTTTGAATAAGTTTAAGTGTTTAAATAAAGCTCAGTTAAGTCATTTAAAAGCAAGTTCAATGTAAATTTGACAGAATACTTTTCACTTGTATTGGAGTAACCTTTTATCCATACTTTGACTCATGCATCGAAGCAAAGTTCTTTCTCTACCAATGTGTAATTTGCAGATGCCTCAAAGAAAAATGGGTTCCCATAATATCGACAGCATAATTGCACCATTTTGGTTCGATAATGATCGAGGGTCACTAAAGGTTTTGTAGGCTGGAAAACACATTAAGAATGGAAGCAGCAGCCTGTCATACAACGCTTTGGGGATATCCACTAAATGCACGTTCTAATCATTTAAATCTTCTTGTTTCGGGGCCCAAAATATTTAAAATAACTCTCTCGTTGGGACTTTTTTTTTGTTTTAATGACTTGAAACGCTGCTGACTCCTCCCACACCCAGTCTGGGTTTCTGTCTCAGTATTTAATTTATTTCCCGCTCCTTTGTTTCCATTTACCGTGATGATAATTGCTCAGCATCCACATGCAGAGGGTGACGTTTCTGACGAGACTCTATTATATTCAAGTCCTGCACTGAAATTAAACAAACAGCAATTTTGAGCGGGCTGTGGTTTTCAGATCGTGTTGATCGCCGCTGGGAAGGATTTATTAAGGGCGGGGAGCGATGACAGTCTATCGCTGTCCCCTGAAGAAAGGAACGTTTGGACAGGCTGTATGGGGATTTGCCCGAGGCCCTACTAAGAAACAGAAGGAACAGCTGTCCTTGACACATACACAGCACACGAATACCCGGCCGGGCGCGCACACACTGACATGCACGTGCACATGCATACACACACGCTCAAAACTAATCCTGTCTATTGTTGCCTGAGGGCACATTTTTGCAGAGGGGGAAGCTTTTCCACAGGATGGGCATGAGAGAAACCCACAGGGCCGACACAATCGTATCTCAGCCTCCTATCTCCTGCTCTGCCTGACAGGTGGGAAAGACGTCACATGTGAGCTTTGAATTATATATTCTTTTCATGAATGCCTTTGTTCAAACAACCCTACTTCAATCCTACTTTCTAGCTTTTAACCTGTTCTTTGTTGCCGTTGTTGTATTCCTTTAGATGAACTTTCTCTTCTCGATGCACTCTCTTGACCCCGCTCCCTGCTTGTGTTGTGTCTCTATTTAAATAACTCCAGAGCCCAAGAATCCTGCAGGACTTGTTAACATAGCAGGCCCTTAAATGGACTCATTTAAAACAGACACTGCTTAGATTGTCTGCGAACGGATAAATCAATGTCGGACACACACAAACACACTCACACACACACACACACACAAACAGGCGAGGTCTTAGGGGAAGCGTTAAGGTGCCGGTGAGTTATGGCAGTCATTAGGTTTTCACATGGAGCGTTTCTTGCATATTGGTTCCTGTTGTTTTCTCTCAAACTCTTCATTCTTCTCCTCTATCTAGTGTTTACACGTACAGTAAAACGCCAAAGCGGGTTCACTTTAGGAAGCTGGGCGGCTTATAATCACAAGTCAGTGCTGTGCTTCGACATTAAAGCCAATATAAAGGTATAAATATAGAGCTTATCTTCAAATAAGCAGAAAAGTAGGACAGGATTCTGACATCCTGGAAGGTAAAGTATACTATAAAAAAGATGTAACATCCTGTATACAACTTAAGAGGAGGAGCTGGAATCTCTAAACTGTTTTAAAGGCTTTGTGAAGTCGTGTGCTAGCTCAGATGGAAGACACTGAAATCTCTGGCAGCATCAGAAAAGAGATAATTAGAAGCTTATTGGTAAGTTTTCAGTGTAAGAAAGAGACATAATGGAGCCCCGACCATTAGGGTGGTTTGTTTCTGTTTGTAACGAGGGAATATTTCTCCTGATGTTTGAAACAAACAGAGCTGATGTGAGATTTAAACCTCCACAGACTGAAAGAGGAAACTGTGCTTCTGTCTGTGACTAAAACTACCAGTCACAAGCTGCTGGACCTGGATGCTTTTTAATGACATACCTGTGCACATCACCGCCTGTGACTCAGTACTTTCAGAGCATTATTTGGGGGTGGGAAAATGCAGCTGCGAGGAGGCCAAAACTGTGAATCACACTTTGATGGACTGCACAGTTTATCACACAGAGAGAGAGAGAGGAGCCTGGTGCAGGCAGAGCTGTCACAGATTCAAAGTTACAGAGCAGAGTCATTGAATTTCAACGACTGGTCCACCACGTTAGGATCTCACTCAGCGCCTGTGGAGGGCAGCACCAGGCTTTTAATGCTGCGAGTTTGTTGCGAATTATACCCGAAAAAGAAGAAACTGGAGGTCGTGGTCCACCAGGGGGCAACCTCCCAGTCTGACAGGTGAAATAAAACTCAAGTCCTATCAATCGCAATACAAAGTGAGAATACGTCTGACTTCATTTATTGATTCAGAAAAAGATCTTGTGGTTTTAATGATTATGGCGTCCCATGCTAGCTCCAAATCTTCTTAAAGACAGTAAGATAATTTAGTTAATTGAGTAAATAATTAGCCCTATTAAGAAGAAAATCTAATGAAGCCATACTTAGAAATAGATGTGTGTCTGTGTGGATGTCTGAATACATTTGAACTTGTTTGTCATGTTTTTGTCTCAGAGCTTTGACCATTTCAACGTCAGGTTTCAGTTCATGAAAGCTCAGCTGAACATTTCGGTCATTAAAAAAAAAAAAAAGCCTTTCGGTACTAAAAGGCATCACAAGGAGTTCGGCTGAGAATGTTTCTCGTAAGTGAAGTACATTTTTCTTTTCTTTGTTGAGTTTATTTTTGGGTATACTCGTCCACTTGCATCCTCAATCCAGCAATTGTTTCAAAAAACAAAGATGGAGTCCAACGAAAAGCAAAATGGCATCAGCTGTAATGCCGAAAGTTTTGAAGTTCACAAACCAATTGGTGACATTTTTTATGGACTCTATGGATCAACACAACGGAGCTATTCTCTTATATTTCTTAATTCTAGATTCACATAGATATGATTTACTTTCTTATTAAAATGGCTTGAAACTAATGTGAAGGGATATAAAAATCCCTTCCTAATAAGTCTCTGCTAAATATAATTTCACATTTTCCACAATCCGGTCTTGGATCTCTAAACTACCAAGTTAGAGGATGCTGAAGATGCTGATCAGGATATAAAACATGTTCATGTCTGCTACAATAATTAGTTTTTCC
>JAOWBC010001255.1:15673663-15683791 GCA_028566105.1 Hypoplectrus providencianus | reverse complement strand
TAAATTCTTCTAAATTGGAAAGAGTATTCGTAACAACCGAAATTGTTTTTGGCTTCTTTTTAAAGTGGTTTATTAAGCAAATTCAACATTATGTGTCTATTACTATTTTCTGATAAAGCTATCAAAACAATTAGACTATCTTCAACAATTTGAGTTATCTTAATGTAATAATACTCTAAAAAATATATACATATTTTTATCTTACTGTTTTTATTTACCTCAATTAGGAATTAGGTACTGTTTCTTGTTTACTCTTGTTTTTTCTATTCTTATATTTTTATTACTTTCTTCTTCTGCACCAATATACCACAGCGAATTCTTTTACTTTTTAAACTAACATTAAACCATATTTTGATAATATTTTGTGCGTGATATTAATTATTGCTCATATGTCCCCCTGAATCCTGATCCCTGCTGCTTTAAGGAAGCCGATAGATGATTAATGGCTGATGAAACAGATGCATTGTGGGAGATGAATCCAGAAACAGAGCCTGCAGTCTGTAAACTTAATGGTGTGAGCTGATGAAAAGTGATGCTGACATTTAATGGTAGAGGTGACATTGACTGATTTTTACTGCTGCCTGTTTTCTTTTTAAATTCATCTGACCAAACACTGAAGGTGTTGTTTCCACTTCATTGATGCTTCTCTCCTGTTGTTTCCCGAACACGGCCTTTTTTCCCCATTTTTTTAGTTTTTTATTTTTGTTTGTTTGTTTAATTTAGCACTTCAGTTATTCACAAGCTTTGTGAAATCAGCCAATTGGCAATCACAACAGGGGCTAAACCGTACAAACCTTTTGTCAGTTAGCACTCAGTAACACGGGGGAGAATACCCGTGCTCGGCAGCGAGGTGTGTGTGTGTGTGTGTGTGTGTGTTTTGGGGCGGGGAGGGTTTGTGTGTACGTGTGTGTGTGTTGTTTTGTGTGAATCGTAAAGTTACAAAGCATTAGAGTGGGCGGGCTTCTCGTTTCTATGTGTTTGAGTGAGGTCAAAGGTCATGAGTATATGTTTATGTCAATTTGAGTATGTAGTGTGTGTTTGTGTGTGTGGGAAGGAAGGAAGTTATGCTGGAGAGAGAGAGGGAGTGTGTGTGTGTGTGTGTGTGTGTGTGTGTGTATTGAGACAAACTAAATATCTCTCATCGTATAATCCTTTAATTTCCCAGAGCGCTTTGCATTTTATCCTGTTTTTGTAGCCAAGTTGCAGACATACTCCAGTGTGTAAGTATGTGTGTGTGGGAGAGTGTGTGTATGTGTGTGTCTGTGTGTGTGTGTGTGTATACAGTATGTGCACGTGTCTGAAAGTTGAACCAGAGAAAAAGAAAAAAGGAAATGAAAGAGAAACAGCGCTCATATCTGACAGCTGTTGGCAGTATGTACTCTAGGTGCTGCAAATGTGACAAGCTCTGTCTTCGTGTGTGTGTGTGTGTGTGTGTGTGTGTGTGTGGAGGCATATGCTGGGTGTTAAATGTGTGAGTGAAAGCAATATTAGGTGCATTCGATTTTATAATGGCCGCCTGTAGTCAGCCTATCATTTTCTCCCTTTGTCACTACCACTTCTCCGTCTCTGCGCCTTTGTGTTTTGATGTGACATGTCGTCTTCAGAGTGGATTGTTTGGAGAGCTTTACTCAATACCTTAACAATTTACTCCTTAATTTCAGTTTATCTGAGGAGGTAAAAACACGGTGTGCAGAGCTGCGAGTTTTGAAACCACAGCTATCCAGTCCAGCACTGCTACTTAGGATTATTATCATTATCTATTAATCCTCCAGTTATTTTCTCGGTTATCTGGGCGACTGCTTCTAAAAAAAGGTGAAGTCTTGTTTTGTCCAGCTCAACAATCCGAAATCCAGAGATATTTAATTTACACAAGAAAGGGAAAAGAAATAAATCCTCACATTAGAGAAGCTGGACCCAGAGGGATGTCGACGTTATTGCTTTTAAAATTGACTTAACAAATTAATCAGTGATTAAAATACTTGCAATTTAAGTCGTATTAATGGACTAATCGATTCATTGGTGAGTTGTTTCCTCTCCAATACAGTTTGAAGGACATTAGGCTGCTTTTAAAGCTTATAAAGTCCTCTGAAAGGCTTGTTTAATATCTACAAACTTGCTTTTTGACCAAGAGAAAGATTAGATGTTTGTTACAGTACAGTACAGTAAATATGAAGCTGCAACCAGCAGCCAAAAATCCATCTAGCAGCACATTCAAAGCTCAGAAATGAACCAGTTCTTTCATTTGATCAGACACAGAAGCTTCAACCTCACAGTGACAACAGCACTTTAGAACGTTACATTAATGAATAAAGTAATTAACTAATGCTCAAGTTATCCAGGAAGTTTTGACACCAATGATATTTACCAGTTTAAAGAATTACATACATATATATATGTCAAAACATTTTATAAGTATCATGTTTTTCATGTTATATCTTGAGCTGAAAAGCAACTAAAGCTAACAGCTAATTGTCGTGAAAAGTACAATATTTACCTCTAAAATGTTATGGATTAGAAATATTACGTCATAAAAAAGAAAATATACATGTAACTCAACATTGTACTTAAGTACAGTACTTGAGTAAATGTACTTTATTACAATGCCTCACTGATGAACTCTCTGAAGGTGGAAAAATGGATGTTTTCCCTGCTTGATATATTATTTAAACAGTGTTTGAGGTGCTGCTGGCAGATTTGGACCAGCTCTCCTCTTCATGCTAAGCTAAGCTAAGCTAAGCTAACCTGCTGCTGGTTATAGCTTTATATTCACTGTACGGACATGAGCTCGTCATGGATCGATCCTCTCATCTAACCCTAAATAAGAAAGCAAATTCATGCTGAACTGTCCCTTTAAACGTCCTGTCACTGTCATCTCCAGCGTCACTTTACATGCAGGGCTAATGTGTGTGTGCAGAGCCTGACACACTCCACAGGTTACACAACGTCTTTAAGGGGTGAAGACAAAATAAAAGTAGACGTGCACTCCTGTCCTTATTTCTCTATCCCCCCAAGATCACCCACAGACATGCATTACCATGACAACCCAGAGAATCCTGGGTAATGACAAACAAGCAGCGCCGTCAACCGCTCCGGATCGTTCCACCGCACCAGAGCCAGAGCGGGCAGGCACTGCTCCGAGACAGACCAACTTAACCAAAACCGCTTTTATACTGCATTTGATTTTATTAAGGGACCAGCCTAATTAAATGACAACCTCTTAGGGAAAAAAAAAAACAAAAGCTACAATAAACATTTGATGCAAGAAAGCATGTGTTATTGCATTGAAGCACAATGTAATATGTCCTTGATATTTTTTAACAAACGCTTTTGCAATCTGTTGCAAATTTTAAGTAGCAGAGGGATGCAACATATAGCAACATTTTGTTTAATTACACTGCATGTTAATCAGGATGGTTTGTTGGTTGGAGAAATGGACCATGTTATTCTGCAGATTCGAGCCCACGGGCCTTTAAACCCATCAGGGACTTGATTGGAAATTATTCTAAAATGTGTGATTTCTTTGTGTTCTGTTAAACATTTGAGATTGTAGAGAAAAAATGCCGCACATTATTTTTTTGTCTTTAAGGTAGACACATTTATTAACAGTGCACATTTCAATACATATAAACTTGATCTCCCCTGAAAAATGACAAAATATTGCTTTGTACAAGCAGAAGAATCCGGTTAATATTTACGCTTTCCTCTGCCGCCATCTTGCTGATGTAGAAGTCATGATCGACAGCGCTGCAGGGTTTAAATGGCGGAGGTCACACTGGAGGTGTGATGGAGGAAAGGTGAAGGGGTCGAAGATATGGGATTTTCAACCAGGCGAAGGTGTAAACAGATGTAACGTACGGAGGTCATGTCACCCTCATAACTACTTCACTTCCTGGATATGAAGACATGTTTATTCAGCTGTCTTTTATAATGCCGAACCAGGAAGTTCTTTGCCTCAAAACTTAGATCAGAAACTGCAGCATTTATTACAATCGCAAATTTTATGTGTATGTATGATTTGTGTGCTGTTTTTGGAACGCTCCGCTGTACCACATGCTGCTTTTTGGTCATTATGGGTGGTGTTTAAAGTTGAAGATCTTGTTGCAAACGAATAAAAGAATTTATATTGATATTTGTTTCATATATTACAATCTGAATAGGCCACAAACAAGTTCTGACACTGCAAAAATGTAGAACAGAGAGAAGAAAATGTAAGAACATTGAAAAAGGGTTCGAAGATTCACCTCTTTAAACCCATCTGCCTTAGCAGGGTTAGGCGTAGGTGAGAGGTTTGGATTACACCAAAGCCAAAGCTTGAAACAGAAGCACTGTAAGGCCAAAATGAATGTAAAGGCTTCATCTGAAAGGTAACACGTTCTGGTTTCTGCAGTAATGTTCGTTTAGCATGCAGTCTCAGCCCATCTGCACCCACAGGCAGGCATGCATTGAGGTTCCCAACTTTTTGGGGATCAGGGTTTTGCATCATCCAAACAACTTCGATTGCACATATGCACACTATATTTTGGTTGCTAGCTGGTTGCTAGCTGGCTTGTTTTCTGCTCTACAGTGCATTGACAGCTCTGCTGCTGAGCTACAGTCACTTTAGACCAACAGGTAGCTGACTGGAACTGCAGTCTCTGTTCAAAATCACCTGTTACAACATTAAGAGGAAGGACATCTCCAGTTACTTTAATCAGGAATGCATCCGTCTCAAACAATGAAGCCAATATTAGATATTCTGTTAAGGAAATGCAACATCTAACCTGACATTTTCTAATTTAACTGAGTCTTAAAATATCACATTTTCATTAAATCTGAGCCCAATAACTCGCTCTGAAGACTTGCATGTGTAATTAATATGTGCATGTTTGTCTATCACTGCCTAACCTTTCGTTCTACCTTCGTACTTCCTGTGCTGACGCTGCCTCGCTCATAAATATTTTGTACCTGCCGAAAAGGAAAGCCAGCTTGTTTTAAAAGGTGGGCTTATTTCTAAAAGCCTGCAAACATTTGAATAGGGGAGCAAAGACTAAGTTTAGCGAGCAAACATAATACTTAGATTTTATCTCCGCCGTGCACACAAAAATAGAGAGATGCTATTTTAGCTGAACTTCCAGATAAAATCAGAGCAGCATATCATGGAGCATGAAGCACTCCCAGACACACACACACACAGACACACACACACACACAGCAGCAGCAGCATCATGATGTCAGGACCAAAGTCACATCATCTTGGAGAGAAAACAGGCCAGAATCTCATCACTGCATCCTGAAATGAGATTACCACCCCAGCCTTGCTTTTTATATAGAAGTCAATATACCATTCATCCTGCCTCTGCCTCCTTCCCCTACAAATTGTATTAAATCCCAGATATGTCCCTTAGAATAAAGAGCGGCTTGCATGGTGGGGTGGTTGGATGAGAGACAGAGGGAGGAAGAAAGGAGAGAGAGAGAGAGAGATGTGTGTGTATGCGTGTGTGTGTGTGTGTGTGTGTGTGTGTCGGGGACTTCACAGAGCTCAGAGCTTCTTTTTTTTTCTGCGTCACTCAGAGCAAGCTCAGTCAAGGACACATTGAGACGTGTAAACTGAAAATATCACACACGGGAGTTTGTATCTGTTGTGTGTCTGCGTCTGTATGCATGTCACACAGAGCTGGGTGCACCATTATGTCTGTGCAACACACACACACACACACACACACGCTGTGAACAAAGCTGATACTCTCAAATCACCGCGCTCACATTAGCTGCTGCTAAATTATTCTGTGCGGACAAAAGTGTCTGAACAGCCCCTCAGATACTTTGTGAGACACATAAAACACAACAAATACCCGCAGAAGAAGACGAGATACCCTCCAGAAGTTATAAGACGAAGGCTTTGCTGTATATTCCTATAGGGTCTATGCATATCTAAATTCATACCCATGGAGAATCATCAAGTATCAAAGTAAAACTTTCCCTCTCTGCGCTTTCTGGCCGCTCTTTGTGCTGGATTAATAATATCCCACCATGTAAGTAACCAGCGGTTTGGGAAAACATACACGAGCTAAAAGCAACAACTTCTCTGCTCCGTCTGGTCCGGTGAGATACATTCACTTCCATTATGGATTAAATAGAAAGTCAATAGAAGTCGTGTGTTTGGGAGAAACTGTACTTTTATTTACTTTACACAAAAATTGAGGAGAGTTAATAAAGAACAACTGAGGAGCGAATCATGAATGGTTAATGAGTACTTTTAGGATTATGTTCCGGTTAATGTACAGTAAACGGGTCATTATAGCAAAATGAGCCCCAACAGGGCGGTGCAAGGCCTGAAATCCTCCCTTTGGGTTCCTTTTCCACAAAAATAGCAAACACACTGTATTTTATCCTGTTTATATGCAGCGACTTAGTCAGAAAAGCCATCAGGAGTAGTTGTCAGGGTGTCTGTTGATAGGGAACAGATGCAGTAAATGATTTAGCACCTTTCTGCCTCGTAACATTAATGTCTGTACAGAGAATGATCTCCTGTCAAAAATGACAATAAATGCAACAGAAAACAACTCATATTTTCACTTTAGGCTGCCATTTTTCCAACGTACCAGTAAAGGTTGACAACAACTTTTACATAGCTACCATTTCGAACATGGCCATGGCTTTCATTACCCTCTCTATCACTTCACTTCTGGCATTTAAGCACATTTACTTACTTTTTTAAACTATATTTTAGAACCCCTAACTAGGAAGTTATTTTGTCCTAAAGTCGTCAGTGGTTTAGCTGCATAAATTGACAGAATTACCAGCGCAAACTGAACATGTTTAATGACATTTGAGCCATTTTTAGAACCTTCCTCTCTATATTAAGAGCTGCAAAATGCTTACTACTACTAATGCGTACGAACACACGATCCATTCCCTTATCACTTTCCATTTACTGTTTACGTCACAGCCGTCTTCCTCAGCATTGCCGACTTCTCTCTCGTCCAGTTTATTGTGTGTTTAATCCTTTCTCGCTTCATCTGTGCTTTTTCGTGATTTTATTTTCCTTTTTTGCAACAATTAACTATAAATGGAAAGTTAAATGCCTCCTGAATATATACAGAAATGATTAGAGAAATCATTCATGGTGTTTTCTGAAGAAATGATTGAAAATGTTCTGCCACAGCTGATGTTAAATTTAGTGGACGAAATAGACTGAGGATGCTGTAATTCACAGATCAAAAATTAGTTTTCTCAAAACTATGTAACGATTAGATTGTAACCCCCCAATTGTTTTGCATTATTTGCTTTAAAGAATCTCAAAATCACTACCATTTGCAAAAAAAAAGCTGCATTGAATATGAGAGAATGGCATCAGCTCACATGAACTAGGCCACTGTCCAAACTAGGCCAAGTCTTTATGCTACAGAATATAATGATATCTCAGCTAAGTGTGCTTCCATCTTTGTGGCACCAGTTCTGTAGCAGCCTTTTCCTGTTTCAACATGCAGCAAAGCTCCATATAGAAAACCTCTCTCCAGTCTGATGTGCAACAACTTGCCAGGCCCGCTCCCATGCAACACCTTTATGATGAGGCAGAGCACAGCCTGAGAGCCAGGCGTGTCCATTCAGACACCAGCAATGTGGGAAAGGTGCAGCGCTCTGCTTCACCCCCGCTGAGCCAAATAAACACCGGGGCGTCCTGCAGAAAAGTGGGGGAAAAAAAAGTAACTCGACTTTTGCCGCAGCGCGATGCACAGAAAGATCCAGAAAGCTGCTGCCTGGAGCCGTGAAAGACGCACAAAGCATCGCTCTCTGCAGATTACGTCGTATAGGGAACGTATTTCTACTGTTCAGTTTACAGACGATAAAAACATCACAATAGAAAAACACAGTGGAGGAGAGCAGAGGCAAACAACACACTAACAGACACACGGCTCGGTGCTTCCAGCCACAGAGAACATATCCCCACAGGAAGACACAGAAAAAGTCTACTGTCCTTACACTGTACCTCATCACACAGCAGTGTGACTCACCCACCCTTGTCTTCCCTCTCTGCTCTACAGTTGCCAACTCAGCTATTTAGCTCACGTCTGCCCTCTCTGACCATGCATGCCCCCCCCCCCCCCTCCTTTCTCCTCCCTGCTCTCCTCTGTTCTCCTCTGTTCTCCTCTCTTCCCTTTCTCCCTCTCTCTATCGGCTCCTTGCTGCCCTATAACTCTTCACAAAAACCGCTCACGCACGCCAGCACACACGTGTGCCCGCGCTGCCCGCACATACATTTAGGGCCCTTTATGTACTTAAGATGCAAATGCAACATAAAAGAGTGTCCTGATCAGCAAAAGGTCCTGAAGCCAATCACTGTAATGAGCTCCTCTGGGACGCGTGCATGTGCCGAGTGCATACGATTGTGTTTTACAGTGTGTGTGTGTGTGTGTGTGTGTGTGTGTACATACATGTGAATGGAGCTCTCTATGGCAGCTTAACAGTTGACTACTGTCCGTCCGTCCACATTTTCTACAATTAGAAGTGAGTGACTGAATATTTGGCTCTTCTTCTTCCACCCGCGCAGCCCTTTGATGTGAGCGGCCAGCAGCTGTGTATCAATGGGCCGGCGGCCAATCAGAAGCCGGCTAGGGCTCCTTATACTTTGGCCCAAAACCGCAAAAACACTGGACTCTTTGATTTGAGTGGCACGATCATTTTGTGTCCAGTTGATGATAAAATGGAACAGAAAGTGAATTTTTTTTTGATGAGTCTGTGTAAATACTGCACGTCTGCAGCCTCCATCCAGCCTCATTTTGCAGGGCTTTGGCCGCTTGAGCCTTTCCTCTATATGCATATAAAGTAGAGCCATATATGCATATTATTACACCAAGTTACTGCACTTTAATTAGCGTCTTGGGGGATTTTTCAAAGGGCTAAAATAGGAAATCCAAATAAATCACAGGGGTGTTGCAATAACCTGGCAATGCTCCGCGAGTCGAGTCCAGAAAACATCCACGAGAATCGATTGAGCTGAGCCAGATAATGTACAGTACATGCGGGACAAATTCATAAATTATGAGGAATTCTGACACCATTACATTAATCAACTTAACTTTATGGTGGCGTTTTGAAAAGTGCTTATTTCTTCTAGTTTTAAAAAGGAGGCAAAGACCAGTTCAGAGTCCAGCAGTTCGCTTTGCTCTTGGAAAACTAGTCCCCCATGTTCACAGCCGAATCCAGGATGGCGTTTTCCTGCTTTGGTAGCTTTGAGCCTCATTATGCGAGTCAGATGGTCTCTCCTTCATGGAACATTTGGGATTTGTTTTTGGGGGGAGAAAAAAAAAATCATATTCAGCCATCTATTTCTCCTAGTTTAAGTCTCACAGATCTGATTACGTCTTGTTTGGACATATTTCCTTCTTGGCTTAAAGACTTGATTCTCCCAGAAGCTGGAAACATGCAATAATATCTGAGTTAATTGTCGAACCTGAGGCCCTGTGGTGAATAATGATGTTACCAGGGTGCAATAAGCTACAAAGGCATTTAGATGTTCTCAGAGGCACTTAAAAAGAGGTTATTTAGTTAGTTAAGTTGCTGATGTAGAAACATGTGTACAATGCAGAGATCCATGAATTAACAGTTTATGTGCACCACATGAGAAGATTTAGGGATTAAATGTAGAAATAAAGTAGCATAAAATTGATTGCATTCATGTGAAAAAGCAATAAATCCCAAACCTGTGTTTAAGTCCTCTGCTTGTGTTACATTCCCTCAGTGTCTCGGTGTCTGAGGACAGCCTCCGGAGACAAATCATGTGTTAATGCTCATCTCCTCCACCTCGCCTCGTATGTGCACCGCGGAGAAAAGGTCAGACATTTCCTGTAAATTGACCTGTTTTCTCACCCTGTTAGGATCACACTCCATCAGTCCTCTAATGTCTCCCCTCGCGACTGGTTTTCAGGAGCACACGTCCACCGTGCAGGTCATCCTGGGCCATCTGCTGCTTGTCACCGGCTGATTACTGTGCTTGTCTCCCTGCTTTGTCTGGCACCTGGTTGCTAGAGAAACGGCGTGACACGACCATGAACATCCAGTCTGGCGAATTGTCCTTGAGCCAGAAACTGACTCCTTACCAGCTCTAAATCAGGCTGCATAGCTGGAGGGCAACCGAAAAGAGATCTC
>JAOWBC010001255.1:15629492-15639934 GCA_028566105.1 Hypoplectrus providencianus | reverse complement strand
ACAGAGTATTTGAAAAGGCAGAGACAAAGGCTAACAGTAAATAAAGGCACAGAAATGAAATTTCCTTTTATTTTTTTGTTTGGATTGATTTTTGATTATTTATAACTTTTACCGACCCATTAGCTCTGCAGTAGTCTAGGTCCTAAACAGGGTGTATGTCGTCTCTTGTCATTTCTATTAAAGTTGAAGCAATATTGAAGCATAATTTTGAAATGTTGCATTAAAGTTCATGCAAATTAGGGACTTTTCCCATCAACTGGTTCAGAGCAAATAAACAGAGCTGCAGTAACAAACTTTGGTCAGAGGATGGCAGTGTGATGTGTGGTTGTAGACTAATCTGTCAGTTAAGAAGCAGAGAAAAAGACAAAAAACACTTCAAGTGATCATAAAAAGATTATGTGCATTTTTAAAAGTTTTATGGAATTTTGGTGTTTCTATCGATGTTTTTTTTTTTTTCATGCAAGTCTCTGAAATACACAAAGAAATATGCTGATGGAAACATAGTTAATGTCTGCAAGGACTGGCTGCCATCCCAGCAACCAAACATTGGATAAGCATTAAGGGTGATGGATAAACAAATGGCTATTTTATTGTGCTTAATTTCTTTATTGTGAATTATGAATGGTGGAGGTTTCTATAGTTATCAATCACTGAGTTGTATTTTGACTTCTGCTGATGTTTACTGCGTCTTTACACTTACAGACCTTATATAATCCTGCAGTCAATAAAAAAAAAAAACTCTTCTGTATGGGTTCAAGATCAGCTCTCAAGCAAGGCTGCCTTGAGTGATGTAAAACTGCAGATGGTGTGAAAAAGTATTTTTGCATATGAAATAATTTCCAGCAACTTCCACAACAGTTGCATTATCATATAACTGACTTAATAGACTGTGTCTAGACAGGCCAGCATGATGCAGGATGTGTGTGGAGCACAGAAGAAGAGAGGAGACGTGAACTGCTGGATCAGTTTATTCAGGAGTTTTTGACAATAGTCCTGTTTATTTGGGCAGTCTTTTAACTTTACAGATATCTCCAGAGTGGAGGCATTGTGTTTTTGAGTGTGCATCTATCAAATTTGGCACCAATGTCCATATAGATTCTAAGATGAAGGGATTAGTGGCGTACATCACCCTCATAACTGCTACACATCTGTCATGACTTACATTTATTTACTGTTTAAACTGTCTTTCTAACACCTGACCATAAATTGTTTTTTAGCTCCTTTTTTGTCATTAGTAAAACAATTTCCTCGAAGTGAAATATTTGACTCAAACCTGAATTGAATTAAATGCATATTTTTGAGTGACATGAACACATGGAAAACAAATTATTATCCAGTTATTCACTTTATTACAAAATAACAAAATTTACTGATTAAAGTAAGACTTTCTTTAACAGAAACCTGTCCTGTTTAACTTAAAACTGTATCAATTAATATAAAACAATAAATAGAAAGCTTGTTGTCTTCCACTGTCTCCATAGCAACAGCGGAACAGCACCTCGACCAATGGGACGACAGTATTCTCTGACATCATAATCGTGTGTGAATACGCTGTCAGCTCATTGGTCACGGAGCAGGACAGGGCCTGGGAACAAGTTTACCATACTCTGTCACATAAAGTTCCCTGTTATTCATTTTCTAATGGCAATTTTCTGACTCTCATAGTAATACGGGACACAGTTCGTCCCTTTTCAGCTCAATACGGGACGAGTAATTTTGTTCGGGACAATCCGGTTTTTCAAGGGACGGTTGGGAACTCTAGTACTGGTCCATTACCAGCATGACATGACACCATCATTATAACCACATTTATCACCCCTAACTTTTTGAAATTCAGCATGACTTCCCAAAGCTTTCTTGTGAGGAAGTTGATATTGATAAATCAGCCGTAGACTGCAAGACGACACCCCGGCCTGCTCTGACCGTCACAAAGCTGGAAGTGCTCCTCGCTGTTAGCTGTGACTGGCAGGCGGTTGGAAGAGTTGAAGGTTGCCCGTTGAACCTGAAAGCTGAAGCCTTTTCGCTGCATGGCAGGAAAAGCACAGGTGTTACAAATAACACTAACAACGGCTTTGTTCGACTCGAGTGTCTGACTTACCCGTGGCAGTGTGACACTGAGCCAAGCAGCAGGAACAATACCAGCCCCCGAAAACTGAAGCGGCTAAATGGAATTCATGGATATTATTCATTTATTGACACCTCGGTTTGTTGTGACAGGTCAAAATGTCTTCTGTGGGAAAGCCGCGTGTTTTCAGACAGTGAAGTGTGACACTGTCGATCTCTAGCGCGGCTTTAAAATCCAAACATGGTGTAAAATTGTTACTTCCAGTTCCCTGGCTGCTTTGAATGGACTTTATTAGCACTGTCAACCAGAGCAGGTGGCTGTTTGTGGCGTCTTTTAAGACACAAACTCATTCACAAATGTTTCCAGCTGAGTTATGTTTGTCATGTCGTCCATTTATCTCTGCTCAGATGTCTCGTTCGCCTCCACTTCCCGTAACTAGACGTTTAGAAGAGCATTATGCAATTTATGAGTGTTATCAACGATGACCAGCTGGCAGCGGAGAAGTACAGCAGCATGCACAGGTTTGTTTGAAATAAAAGACTTGCTTGCTTTTTATGGCTTAAGAATGAAATGTGATGTAACGCTTTAAACACCCACCATTCCCCGTCTTTTAAAAGTTTTTGGAGGATGTGTGTGTGTGTGTGTGTGTGTTTGCATGCACTTGTGTGTCTAAAACTATGAGAAAAGTGTATTTTGGAAGGCAGAAATCTCATCTCAGCATCCCAGCATGCAAAGTAATCGTTAAGTCATTGGTATTGATTGAAATCCCTGCAGATATATTAGGGTGATTTTATGCGACAATAAAATCTTGCTCAGTGCTCCTTCAACAACTACATACATTTTAGAATCATATTGCAGCAGACAGAAATGAAAATCCATAGCACTAATATCAGAGATCCCGTATCGATTGGGATTGTTTTTTTTTGTTTGTTTCTTAGCTTCTTGCACTTTCAGAGCAGTGCCTGCTAAATGAATCCCTGCTGTTTTTTATGCAAGGAAACCAACTCTGAAATATTAGTACGATAATGTGAGTCGACAGATCCGGGAGAGACGTGAGCAGAGATCAGCATGAGGAACCAAGAACAAGTCTATAAACACTTTGGGGAATGAAGCCCCGGCTGTCTGTTCTGGATAAGTGAGAGCCTTGTTCCATGTTTATAAGTTCAGACTAAAGTGATCAAAGAGTAACAGGTGGAGACTCAAATTGAAATTGGCCTTTTGATAAGCAGCTGAATAACAACGAGGGGCAAACAGTTTAGCACATCTTGCCAGCCTCCCAGCTGGGAAGACTTCATCATTTGATCATTCGAACTTTGGTTAATGTTGCGACTGAAGCGTTCAGAATGCAAAACAAGACGCTGAATATCAGTTTGAACGAGAAGCCATTTGTAAAATGTGCTGTGAAATCTGTGGATGTGTGTGTCATTAAACTGTTGGTTTTTAAGGTGGTGGATGTATTTATACATTTGGCTGGAGTAAAAGTCCCATTTAAAACCTGCAATAACTGGTTCTCTCTTTGTGGCAGTGGAAACAATTAGTGAACAAAATATTGCAGACCTTTTGAATTTAGATGGTGAACGAGCTGCTTCTTTAAACACCCAGCAGATGTGCAGCACATTTGAAGTCACGTTTGTGTCCAGTACTCATTCTCTTTTATTGTTCTGTGTTTCATCAGGTTGGATTCAACAAAGCCACAAGATAAAAAACAAACCAGCTGATTGAGGCCTTTGGAGACCAGTGACCCCTGTCTTCTACAAGGTAAAATTACTGTTTTTTTCAATGGAGTCTGGTGGCTTTGCAGTAAGCAGTAGGTGTCCAAACCATGGCCTGGGGGCCCACAATGACCCACCATCCATTTTTAATTGGCCCTTGTCAAAATCTAAAATTATTAAAAGTCCACACATTAAATTACAGCTGAGCTGTTTGAGTTGACCAGTTAAAGTTTCTGTGTTTCTGGAGGCTGTAACTGTTGGATAGATTTTTTTTTAAAGATATTTTCCTTCAGCAGGATAAGAGAATAAATAATCGCCTTATTTTCATCAAACTTCAAGATCCAGGAGGACATAACCTTGGTGGTGTTCTTGTTTAGTTAAATCTACATCAATGCATCATATTCACGGGATAAATATGTTTAAATCAATCTGCAAAGTAACAATGGGATATAAAAGATAAAAGTGAGATAGGATTAAAACTATAATAGTTCCCTGGGATGGAATATAAGAATGAACTAAAGAGTAAAAAGTCAAAATACGGATCTGGTTTGTAGATAATAAAATATAAAGTGTTTATGTGGATATTAAAATGATTTTCTGCCCTTACTGTGGATGTCAGGGGAGAAATTATGGTGGTAGCTATTTGAATAGTTTAAGACCAATTCATAAAAATTGACATTGTGTATAAAATTGTGATGGTATCCACTTGGAAGGGAAAACAAAGACAAGCACAGCTTCCATATTCAAGTGTTTATCTCTTCAGAAAATTAACCCAAACTGTCGAAACGAACAAACAAACAGGATTTACTCTTGTGTCCCATATGGACCGAGGCAGCTGCTCTTCTCCTACAGGTGTTAATGCAGCGACTGCAAACCAACAGAGCTAAAGTCAAAGGCTTGACATTGCAGGTGCTTGTATTAAATGTAACAATGGAGCAGCTGTAGCTCAGCTGGTGGATGGTTTGGTTACTGAATGCAATAATTAACGATGGTGGTGGTCTTCCAGTCTATAGATCATAAATAAAATGTATCTTATTATAGACAAAGGTAGATGTATCATTACTAAGTATAGTTTGTCCTTTTTATTGGATTTTTTTGGATCTCATGGTCACAGCAAATATGATGTTTTCAAATTTCAACTGGATGGATTTTAAATGTCTTAAAGAAACAAACATAACTTTTCATTTAGGCCACTTTTACAGTTAAACCTGCACGTCTAGACATCTTTTTACCTGCAAGTAAATAAATTAATTCTGCTCCCATCGTGCTTGTTATCTGCTCCAGTCAACAGGCTCGTCTGGACAAGAGTTGATGAACATAAAGACGATGAAATCCTTTTTTCTAAAAGCTAAATTACAGACTGGAAGCTTTTTAAATATTTCTGACAGCTCCTCGTTGTGGTTCCTCTTCGTCTCAGATTTTCTCTATTTATCTGAGAAAGAATATTCAGATTTTGTGAATGTTATGCTTCATATTCATTAGTTTTCTGTTTCTGTCATAGATTTACAGAAAGTCATTTACTGCGGTACCAGAGCCCTCGCTGTAACAGAGCGAACTGCTGCTACTGCAGCTGCAAATAAACTGCAGGGGAACATGAAGGCAGAGAACAGGTGGCGTTTAAATGCCTTGTCTTTACAAAATGAGGATTTCAGGAGTAATATTCAGATAGAGAGAGACAGAAAGAGAGAGAGCGCAAATGGGTTTCTGCTGAAAATGCAGGCCTGAAGGTAGGGCAGAGAGCGTCTAAATCCTGTAGGGACTGTATGAAAATTATTTGGGTGGGAAGAGGGGATTGAATCTTGTATTTCCCTTAAAACAACAAACAAACAAAAAAAATATTTGGCTCAGGAAAAATAACTGCAGCCCCCTCCATCCCCAAATCCCTCAAAACCTAATATTGTGCTCATGCATAATTTCATCCAAGCAGCTGACAAAGATCCAATATTGAAGTAGCAAAAACTGCAGTTCCTCAAATGGCCACTTGAGGCTGCAGTGAAAAGAACGTCATCGCCCCATAGACCTGAATTTACATGATTATCTCTAGAAACCAGAGTGGTGATATGCCAAGAAAAGGGGCAGCGCAAAGAATTACACAGTATTTAATACAATTTAAACCTCAATATATTTCAAGAAAGAGCTAATCATGAACAAATTAAGGGTGGAATTAGCAGTTTTCAGATTGACGATAAGTAAAACCAAATCATGAATAATTCTGTCTGCGGATGGATTAGGTCAGCTAACATGAGACTTTAACACACATTGTTTTTCCATTTAAAAGTCCTTGTTATTGTTTATTTTATAAAGTATGGTCATGTTACGCCCCAATCTAGGGGTGCTTTGGACATGACATGAATGCGCCCCGTGAAACTGAGTGATTTAACTGATTTTCGGTGAAACTCCCAGTTGGACATAAACATGCACAGCTGCTTTGGACGCTGAACTGTTTATATCGTCCACTAGAAGGGCTCTTTGCACACATGTGAATGCAAAAAGTACAGTACATTTTGGGTTCATTTGGAGAACTCTTTCTCTTTCTGGCCCGACTTGAAGAGAAAGCATTTAATATCTAATATCAGTGATACATAATAAAGTTCACAAAGTGTATAATGTATGAATTAAAGTTTACAGTAATGAGAACAGTCACAGGATTGTTGCACCTTGGGTCTGGCACTAAAGCCGACAACTGCCGATTTTATTCTTTTAACTTCATCTTGCAAGGGAAAGCTAAAATATAAATTTAGAATGAGTACAAATTAGTCCCTCCTCTGCATTCCCAAAAAAGTCTGAATACAAAATGCAAAAATTAAAAATACATTACTCTCTCTTTCTGCGACCTCTCTCCAACCTTAATCATTTTTGTACAGTCCCTAAGAGGAAAGTTACTCTGCGAGAACAAAAAACAGAGAAACTGAGGAGCTGGAATATCGGATGCGCTACACTTGAGGTCAGGTTCTTTCAGGTTTAATTCTTCCTGCTTTTGCTGCCTTTGAGCTTTTTAGATTTTACACGAGGTAACATCCCTGCTCTATACCTCTCTGTACCTTATCATGCTACCACATGAATCATGCAGCAGGAAGAGTAAACTGCAGGCCGACAGCTGGCCAGTACAGATTCCCCACAGAAGCTTTAAGACACGTTCAAGGACGTCTGAAAATGTGGGAAAGTTTCAAGATTTTTTTTGCAAATTGATATGGAGGGGAAAAAAAATCTCTAAAGCACCTTCCCGCCTGTTTCCATCCTCTCCTCCTTTTGTCCCCTGTAACGTTTCCACAAGTCGTTAAAGCTGTGCAGCGCCGCGATTATGTTTGTCTATTAAATCAGAGAAGAGTGTGTGACTGCTTAATTGTGTCTCTCACATCTAATCGTACGCCAGCCCACTTCCTCCATTAGAGATACAGTGTGTGGAAGGAGCCTCGGGGCATCTGTGTGCGAATCTGTGTGTGCTGTGCTGTTAAGAGTTTAGCCAAGAGTCCTGTCAAAACCTCGAGTAAACACACACCGAGGCTCATTTGCAGCGGACGCACGACAACAAAAAGACAAGACGAACAAGGCGAAGAACAGAAAGACGTTCTCCAGTACAACTGTTCGCACTTTGTGTGTGTGTGTGTGTGTGTGTGTGTGTTTGTGTGAATCCTCTGTGTTCTGGCCTTATTTAGGCTCATTTACAGTAAACAGATGAGTTAGAAATTGTGTTTATCTGGTGTGAGGGGGGCGGCGGGGGTAGCTGGTAGCTGGAAACGTGGGAAAGACGGAGAGAAGAGGCAGAGCGGCTCCTTGCATACAATGATCTATTTATCAATTCCCCATCCTGTTTCTCCTCTCCACCCATTCTCTCCTCTCCTCCTCCTATTTCTCCTCCTCTCTTGACTGGCCTACTTGCTTATCCTCTTCAGAGCACTTTAAATGCAACTTAACAACACTTTTTTTCTTTTGGCTGCCGCATCGCTCCCCTCCTCTCCTCTCCTCTCCTCTTTCTCTTTCCCTTCATTTAATTTCTGTTCGATGGCTCATCTACCCTGCTACAAATAAGATACAGTAGAGACAATTGGCTTCCTCTATCTCGTTCCCGTTATTACTCCGTCCCGACTTGTGTGTGAATGTGTTTGTGTGTGTTTCAGACGGAGGCAGAGAAAGAAGCAGCGAGAACAATACAGCGGGCCGTAATAACCGTGGAGTTGTTGTTCTCGACAGAACACTGCTGCAATGCTTTAATTAATGTCTAAATATAGCGCCTTAAATAAATGCTTAGAGGCTGATTTGAAGAAGTACATGCCAATTTCCTGTAGGCATATTGCTTAATTAAAAATGTTATTTTCTGAATTTAAGATAATGTCAGTCTGTAAAATGGAACCAGAAGCAGCAGGAGAGAGAAAGCGAGGGAGGAGGAGATTAAGGTGTCAAAAAACGGAAACTGTGAACTTTTCTAAATGTGTCTAAACAGGACTGAGACCCTGTTTACGCTGCTGAGACACACTGCCATCAACACCTGTGTCCATCACGCGTCTCCGGCTGGTCGCGTCTCTGCTGCCTCCGTCCCTTCTGCTGGCTGGTCAAAAGGGCCCAGCGTGTACTTACCACGCCCACGCGCTAACCGGGCTCCGTGGCGGCTGTGAGGCTCCCGACTGGCAGATACAGACACTCTGTCACAGCCCTCGGCGTCTGGTATCGATGCACACGGCACCCTTTGGTGCTCGAGATGCTCCGAGGCTTTCTATTAACCCCAGTGTGAGGGCCTTCTGCTGCAGCATCAGATAAAAACATACAAGAACATTAAGAAAAACAGCTAACCAACATGTAATGACTAGAGAATTTAGGAATCTAAATGTGATTATTGGGAAGCACAATAATAAGAAAATAATGGGAGATCATTGGAATCAATGGGCACTAACAAATTATACAATATACGGATGTGCAAATAAAAAATGAACACACATTTGGTCATTTAACTCTTTGCATGAGGCTGATGTGTTCAGACTGATGCATGTTCTGATTGGAGAGTTTTTATTTTCTTTAGCCTCAAATCATGAGCAGTGACGGATGTTTTCACTAAAGTAGCAGCATTTTCTGCACCAATGGAAGCAGAAGTGTAATGTAACTGTAAGTTCATATAGTACTGTACTTAAGTACAATTTTGAGGAACCTATATTCTATACTTATTCTTAGCTGCATTTTGTTGTATATTTTTTTCTCCACTGCTTTTCACTACATTACATTTCAGGTCAAGATTTAACTTAAGACATGAAAAATGTTAGACATTTTTAACATTATATTAAGTAGTTAATATTAGCTGTAACTTGAAAACAATACAATTCTCCTTACGTATATATATATTAATACTAATTATGCAATGATATATGTAGCCTAACAGATACTTCTGATACTTTAAGCATATTTTAATCCTGATACTTTTGTACTTTTATTAAAGTTTTGAATATAGTTGTTTTGTTTTTTTTCTAGTAATGGAGTATTTCACATTGAACTGCTAAAGATAAAGAAGGAAAAGAAACTATAGTTAATCTTGGACACTTTATGTGTGACTGTAGCTATCAATAAATGTGTATGGAGATAATAATTTATATTTAATTTGAAACCAACAAAATTACCTTTTTCTACATTAAGATAGAAGATTTCAATAATGGGAATTACACCAAAGCAAGTAAATGATGTATTTTCCAGCCTATTTCTTTTTATTGACAATGCAACGTTTTCATTACTTCAAAACATCAAGTTAATTAAAATTTCAAAAAAAAATATTGAAACATCCACATCTTTCATCACTTTATCACAGCCTTTTCTTAACAATGAGCAAATTCAGATCAGAAATATAATTTTCCTTCATATTATCTGTCCTTTCTCAGCCTCCAGCAGCCAATGGGCAGCAGGTCTACGCTGGTTGAGTCTCTGAGACGTCTGCAGACATTCACAGGTCTGGAATCAGGTGTGGACCACAGAGACCAGGTTCACTGTGAACTAATAATAGATCATGTGTCCCAGTGCAGCGCTGAGGCTTATTGATGTGTTTTTAATAGTTTTGGGGGCAACGACGGAGCTCTGCGGCACAGGGGAATAAGATATCAGGCTCTGACTACACAGACAATACTTGTTAGTGGGATCAAGGTATTATTGGTCTTAGCCTTTTCATGGGATTTGTTGACAATAAAAAAAAAAAATAGAATATCACCAGATGTATCCTTTTAATGAGAGGGGGGAGAGGATTCAGAGGAAGTGTTGTGTCTGCCTGTTGTGGAGCTGTTCTGATCAACATTTGATCCTCTAGCTTCTGTGTGTGTGTGTGTGTGTGTGAGTGTGTGTGTGTGTGTGTGTGAGAGAGAGAGAGAGGAGAGGAGAGACATGACAAATCAGTGTCTCCTCATTTTCTACCAGAATTGTACATCCTTCCCACAGTGGGTTTTGTTTCTGTATGAACAAACAGTAATCAGAGCAGGAACACCCAGTGGGGGGCAGGCCGAGAGAGACAGAGAGAGACAGGGAACCAGAGAGAGAGAGAGAGAGAGAGAGGGAGTGGGTGGAATCAGTCGTGTGTGTGTGCCGCTGTGTGTTTTTTTAGAGAGGCAGAGGGTGGAGGGAGAGATTACACTGAAGGGATAACTCTGAGCTGATTGAAGGCCGTGGCGGGGCCGGAGCATGTGACTGGCTCATGTTGA
>JAOWBC010001255.1:15555324-15572454 GCA_028566105.1 Hypoplectrus providencianus | reverse complement strand
GTGTGTGTGTGTGTATATTAATGTGCTCATATTTCCGCCCAGGAGTAAAACCCACATCATAAGTGCTGTTCATCAGTTGTTTGCCTCCACCAGCCGGGCTGCAGTTTGAAACCGTCTGTCCAGATGTTCACATGAAGCCTAGACAGCACACCATCTTCTGCTTCTAAAACACATTTCTACAATCCCCTGGTTTCAGGGAGGACACCCAAAATCAATGTAACAAATTCAGCATCCGAGCAAATGTGAAATATTGTCTCAATCTCCCCCTCCCTTCCTGAGTGATGGTGTTATATAACGTCCAGAAAAGTGTCCACAGTGTCACAAGTCAACCTTTGACCTTTTTGGATATAAAATGTCATCACTTCATTATTTTATCCAATTGGACATTTCTTTTCATAATTAACAAATTAATTCTGGCTGAAAATGTATTTTGTAAGGTCAAGGTGACCTTCAACCTTTGTGCGTGGGTGTTTTTATTTATGTGGGAACAAAAATCCATTTCAGTTTTAAGAATATTTCTTCTCAGGATTTTTTATTTTCATTTCAGTAATAATTATATTTTACGGTGAATATCATTTGTTGAGATGTAATAAAACAGACTTTAAGTTTGAGCCCGGGGGCTTTGAGAGCCGGCCCCTGGTGGTGATTCGAGGAACTGCAGTTATTTCCACGTCTCATCCCTGGAGGTTGCTGCCTGGGTTTTTCGGGGAGTTTTGTGCTGAGCTGTTTCTCACTTGGCAGCTCTCACAAACATGAAAAGCTCAGAGAGTGTGTACCTCACATAAAGATGCACAATCCTCTAATTTTGGTATTTTAATGAAAGACGTTTTAATAGGCACAGCAGCTTCTGGATCTGCATCAAATTACACTAACGCGTCATTGGCAAACACTGAATACATGTGCCAGGTTTGATTCATTCAAGTAAGAGCAGTATTAAAAAAAGTATATGTAGCTAAATGTAAATATCTTTCCCTTGGCCCATGGTGTAACCTTGAACCAGATGCCACTGAAATCTGTTAAGTACCTCTATCAAACAAACAGGGCTGAAAATTCAGCTCTCTTGGCAGAGTTAGAAAGAAGAGCTTTAACCTTCCTCTACAGGAAACAACATTTTTATTGTATTTCTAAAGCTCTCCTCTCCTCTCTGACTCATGGCGAGGATCTTTTTTTCTGGTTGTTGTTGTTGTTGTTGGATACTTCTATGACACAAAGAGGTCTGAGAGGAGAAGTGAGTGTCAGGAATACAATAAAAAAAAACATGTTGTTTTCATTGTGAGAGCCGAAAAGTATTAAGTGTTTCGATTTCAAATGTTTTTTGTTAACTTGCCTCATTTGCCGCTGTCGGTTTCTCTCTGATGAGCTGCTGGCCTGCTGAGATTATGATCAATGAGTGTGTGAACATATTCAGCCATGAAGCTTTTAGAATCTGGATTCGTTAAATCAAACGACAGCGGACTTCTTGATTTTTCTCTCGCCCGTTTGGCTGCTTTTCCCTCTTTGTGTGTAAGTGTAGATGTTCTGAATAAAACAGGGGCGTCACACAGAAAAACACACTCCTGCAGAGCGGCTCGGCGGTGTGTGGGAAAGGTGAGGCGCTGCTATCTCTTTGTGTGTGTCCGAGTCACAGAGCCACGTTTTCACACTGTCCAGGGTTGTTTTTTTGTCTTCCCCCCCAAAAAAAATCACAATATATCCTCATCCCACCATCACCAGGACAACATAACTGTCAACCTCTCTGAAAAGCAAGGTTAACGTCCACCTCAGTCTCCCTCCATATGACGATTTGTACCCTATAAATCTTTGAGTGTGACACGGCTGGAAAGCAAGCCGGTCATGATGCTGAGTGCTGGAATATTCCAGCGGCGTGTGTGTGTGTGTATGCGCTGAGAGAGTGTGAGCGTGGTCGGCGATGAATGATGCAGAATGGAAAAGAGCCCGACAGACTCTTAACAGTTCCTCCTGCGAATATCACGTCAGCTACTACAAGAGTATTTACTACAGAAGGGGGTCAAGTGCAAACCAGTAACTGCTACTGTATCTATTTCTGCTCTCCGCTCCTGTTCTGTCTTCTGGCCTTTTCGGCCGACATCACTTACCTCGGTGCAGAAAGAGGTCAGGCAGAAATCAGCCGTCTTTGCATGTTAAGTAAACTGTTTGGTCTCGCTGGCCGCTCTGCATCCTCACTCGACCCCCACGTTCTCCGCTCTCCTCGGTCTGTTTACCCGAGCTTAACCCTTGGTCAGCTGAACGGACGCTTCCTGTGCATATGTGTGTCTGTTTGTGTGTGTGCATCGCTGGCAGCACTTCCTACCCTTTCTCTGGTGGCCTAACTGGGTAGTTTGTCTCATGCTATGTGGGAGGAAGTCTCACCATCAATTATAGATTGTGCTGACTGGATGGAAAAGCCTTTGCTTTTGCGTACGCTCGTCCGAAGGCTCGCAGACGCCACTCTGCATTTGTGACGTTTGTATTGAGCCTGCGTGAAGTCAGAGCTTTCAGCTCCTGTTCCTGAGAGGAGGAAACCTCTTTGACTTAACCAAGAACATGTTATTAAAAATCCAGCACGACAACAAAAGCTTGCTCAACAGTATCGTGCATGATTTAATCCGTCTGTCTAGACAGGGAGGGCGCACTTTTCACAAACAAGTAATATGTTGTCTGGAAACTTTTCCTACAGTGATGCAGATTAAATGTCACCAGGTTGACAGACTGAAACCAGTTTAGTGACGCGCTGTGACTACGAGCGAGCAGCTGGTTTGGACATGACGTGAAGCAATAGCTGAGGCATCAAAACAAATAGTTTTTTTCATTATTAAACAATTCCAATGAGTCATTTTGTAAAGGAAAACCAAATATTTGATTAATTGCTACGTCTATCATTAAAAGGCTTCTACATACATCTTCATTACTGCTTAATGAATTGCCAAATAATAAGCATTTCTTTGAACCATTTTCAGTTAATAACTCAATCAGATGCACATTAAAAAAAACAACAGATTTTAATAATGAACAATATTAAAGAGCCCTAAAATATGAATCCAACATGAGATGGAGCAGTTAAATTCTTTGGTTAACCGCTCGTTGATGCTCATATTAATGCTGGACTAAAGTAAAAGCAGTATCAATATATATATATACTGATCTTGTTCTGGACATTAATGACAACTGTTAACTGTATGGGTGGACAAAACAACCAACACCAGGATAATACTGCTATATTTTGTTTGCCAATAGTTGACACAGAATATGTTATTTTATTACATACGTTGAAGCACCACTGATGTTAGAATTTAGGGGCTTTTATCAGTTATAATGAGTAAAACATTCTGATATCAATATATCAGCCCATAAAGTATTTTTTATTTTCAAGTTTGATTTTCTGCATTAAATTCATAATAGAAATACATTTATGGGGTATATATCTGTGATAGGCCAATATCAGCCGATAAAATCTGCAGACCAATAATTGGTAATGTTGTCAATACTAGTTAAACTAGAAATTTAGAATTCAGACGTTTCTTTGGGGACATAATATTCCTTTTTTTTTTTTTTTTTAATGATAATGTCATATTATGGTGCCTCGTGCGAGTTCCAAACAACCGTTGGATGCATTGTTATGACACACTGTGCGTACATATATGTCTCCTCTGTAATAACTCTTATAATTTGCTTAATTTCCAACTAGAGCTACAATTGGGCTGAAATTTCAGCCTGTGCATACTTTAATTTATGATGAAATAAGAAAATGAATGGCTTTCTCATCCGCCACAGCTATATGCTTTTCTTTTTTCTTTTTTTTTTTTCCCTTTCTTTTTTTTTATTAGAGTGGATTAGCAAATGTCAGCAAACTACACAGAATGAGATAATGTACATTAACATCAAAACATCAGCTCAGAGCCTGTTGTCTTGCTCAGACAGCAGAGATTACCGCTAAGAAGCTGCACGGATAATAAAAGACAGTGTTGGTCAACATGATGGAAAAATGGAGCAAGTTGTAATGACGCACGGTTCATCATTAACTTATAATATGCGTAGTAAACCTTTCTTTTTTTAGAAAGACGGAAAGATCAGAGGGACCTTATTCAGAGATAAGAGTGAGTCATGAGTGGAGCAGAGGATAACCAGGATATTACGTCAGGACTTTTGCTCCCCACAAGGACACAAGAAAGTTCAGAGGATCTTTGTGCCGTTCTCTCCCTCTCAGCTTAGAGGTGACACATCAGCACCTCGCTGCCTCGCTATTCATCTGTAATCAATAAGGAGGGAGCAGCTGCCAAAAGATGCTCCAGAGGAAGGTCGGACCTTTCGCTCCTTCCCACTCCTTCTTCTCCCCCTCCATAATGTCACATCCTGTTTGTTGCTCTTCCAGCTGAGAAACAGGCTCTCAGAGAGAAGAGGGAGCCACTATTCTCACACAGTCCCCAGACAGAGAGCCACTCTACATGCCTCTCTCCTCCCAGCCTCCTCTTTTTCTCACAGAATCACCGCCTCATCCCTCCTCTCTACCTCACTCTTTGCTCCATCTCGCTCCCCTCCTCCCAAACATCTCTCCTCACCCACTTCTTCTCCATCCTCCTCCTCGCCACTCCACTCTTTGCGAGCCTCTTTCTTTTTTACCCGCCTCCCTCTGTCTCTCCTGCACCGTCAGACATCAGCTGTTTTTTTTTTTTCTTCTTTTCCCGGAAGTTCTTTATTTAGAGCAGATTAATTAATTAGATACAGTATCACAGTGAGGGCCATTCTTAGCCCAGGTCTATCAAGGCCCCGAGGCTAATGGTGTGTGTGTGTGTGTACAACAACAATAAGCTGCGTGCATTTTTAAGATTTGCAGGTGCTTCTTGTGTATCAGCGCCAATGTGCGCTAATTGGACTTGTCAAGAAAGGTCTTTTGTGTATCGAAGATGTGTGCGTGCATGCATAAATGTGTGTGTGCCAGACTGTTATATAAGAAGAAATTACTACCTCCAAGTCATCGTGCTGGTAACAGGGTTGTGTTTGTTGGTATTATCCGCTGTGTTTCATTAGCGAGTCCTTCCTAACACCCTCCTCCCGTCTCTCTCTCCCTCTTTTCCCCCTCCAGGGACGAGTTCTCACACCAAGTACAGAGCAGCGAGCGATGGGGAAGAAAGAAAAGAGATGCTTGTCCAATCAGAGATGCAGAAGGCCACAGAAGACATGAGCACCAGCCAATCTGGCACCAGGACCGCTTCCACTTGCCAATTCACACACAACAAATCAAATGCGACCCCCTAATTAAGCGATTGATACAGTTTACCTAGACACACATACTGCCAATGAAGTGATACATCCCGTTCCTGCGCTCTACTTTGATAAATCCTCACTTCCTAACAGAGTTTTACATAACTCAAAGTTTGATAATAAGGCAACTAAAGAAGTTTTACCATGCTGTGACTACACTTCCACCAGTACAGACGCAAATCTGACAGCACACAGTGAGATATTACAGAGCAAACACGGCCTCGCTCCCTCTGAAATGGCGCCAGCCCGCATGAATAAATGTTAGATGGCAAGCATCTCTGCTCGGCTTTCTCCAATGGATATTGTGACCGCATCCCAAATGGCCCAGAGGACAGGACAGGGACGGCAGAGACATAACGTGACTGGAGGTTCCTCATCGGTGGTGCTGTCCACAGCCAGCTCCTTCCTCTGTTGGCTCGCCCTGCTGTCAATAATGCGGCTGCCAGTGGTAACAGCTGACTGCTGGCTTATCGAAGGCGAGAAAGGCTTCGTGTGGCTGGCGATCTGCAGCATGAACCAGCCGCCGTACGAGGCCATCCCCTCCCACATCAACAGGTGAGGACACTTTGAGTCGAGGAGTTCTGCTGATGTTATTTTTGTCAAACATCTACAGCCTCCGCTCTTCTCTCTGCAGCACTATTGTGGATCTGAGGCTGAATGAGAACAAGATACGGTCAGTGCATTATTCCTCTCTCAGTCGCTTTGGCAACCTCACCTATCTGAACCTCACCAAGAACGATATCAGCTACGTGGAAGACGGAGCGTTCTCAGCACAATTCAACCTGCAGGTGAGCAAAGACACACTGCGCTTTTATCAGGGAGGAGATGAGGACTCGCATATAACAGCATAATACAACATTCATCTGAGTATAAAGTGTCAATATCTGAGTTTGTGACAAAAAAAAAAGATCATTGGGTTCTCTTCTCTTGTGATAAAAATAAATATAATCTTATTTCCCTGATTTTCTATAAGCAGCTTTAACAAATACATATATCAACTTCTTATCAATCCATATCAATCTCAGTATCACCTTCTGGCTTAAACTTCAGTTTAACTCCTCCACCAGCTTTCCAGCTTTCAGAGGCTGTAGGAGTTTTAATTCAGTTTTAATGCCACGGTGAAGATTTTGATATCATCTGAAAGTAGAAGACCTGATGAATTTATTAGCAAACCATGTCCTGCTTGATTGGGAAGTGGGCAAGACACTCCAAAGTTTGAGGAAATTTTAGATGGAAAAACTGACATGGCCATTTCCAAAGATTTATAAGTAGAATGACTTGACACACAGTGCTGAGATTAATCTCCAATTAATCTCCAAGTTTCCAGCGTTCAGATGGTGCAGGAAACTTCTATTTGACATCTATTGTTGACCTGATATTTCCCCCTAAAAATCCCCAATCCTCCTCCCACAATTCTCTGTAAAAAGGGGAACATGGGGGGTTAAAATTAGCTCCAGTTTAGGCAGCTTCTGCAGGCTAATGAGCCAATTATGTAATCCATGTCCATATATATAATTAATACTGGGTCCCCAACCTCAACACTTTTTATGGTAGTGACAAAAATGTGTCTGTGTAGTAGCAGAATATCAAAACCTATCAAGTATATTGTATCAGAAACAGCTGAGATTCATAATCTTGTTTACTTGTGCTTTAATGAAATATTTAAATTCTAACACTGAGCTTTATTAAGTCAAAATTCTCATACAGCTGTTTATATTTAATATCTGAGAATTTTCTTTTGGGGACAGGGGAATGTGGGCTTGTCAAAAATATAGTATCAAGAAATATATAATTTCCTAACTATTCTACATGAAGGACTTTTAACTGTAATCAAGCAGAGTATTTCCACACTCTTTTTTTTCTACTTGTACTTTAGTAAAGGATCTAAAGTCCAGAATTATACTCACAGATGGACACACAGACACACAAAAAGACAAAGTCCGCTCATTATGGCTTCCAGAAACATTCAGGCAAAAGTGTTTTCACCAAACTGTGCTGAATGCAGCCATAATGAGCTGGCATGCTCACACATCTACCCCAGCTGCTGGACCTTTGCCAGGAGGTAAAACGGGAACAAGAAAGATCTTAGTAAATTGAGCACAGCACAGAGGCTTAGATCACCATGTGAAACATGAATTGTACTGAACCGTCGTCTGTTTGTTCTGCGTGTTTCCAGCTTGTAGTGTGTGATGCTTGGCGCCGGCCGGCTATTCAGAGATTAGAATAATCCCACTTGTCTTTGTCTCCCCAGGTTCTCCAGATGGGTTTTAACAAGTTGAGGAACCTGACAGAGGGGATGCTGCGAGGTCTGGGCAAGCTGCAGTACCTCTACCTGCAAGCCAACCTCATCGAGACTGTTACACCCAACACCTTCTGGGAATGCCCCAATATCGAGAATATCGACCTCTCCATGAACAGGTAACACGAGAGAGAGGAAACACGCTGCAGTCGTGTGGGAATTTGTCGATTTATCAGTCACAACGTCATGTAACGGATGAAAAGCGAAGAACATTTAAGGGTTCAACAACCAGAAAAACATGCTACACCTTTGCAAAGGTCATTGTGAAGTTGGGTGGAGACACTTCCAGCCACAGCGTGACAATAACCTTTCCAAAGGTGTGGCGTGTTTTTCTCTCAAGACATTCCTAACAGATAAAAAACACCAAAACTTAACCAAAAGGTAGAGAAAAATACTTGTTTTTTTTTTCAGAATTATATATTTGTTAAACATCAAAGTAAGAAAATATGTTTTAATAGAACATTAATATGTTATTATGACCCTGACAATTACCACAATATGTCCCTTAAACTGGTTAAAATGAAAAACATTTACTGGTTAAATCTTCAATGTGAGGATTTGCTGATTTTCTTTTTATCATGAAGAATAGAAAATAATTGGGTTTTTAATGATTATTTGGAGAGAAAAAAAACAGACATATTGGAAATGCTGCCTTGGGCTCTGTGAAATTGTAATGACCAATTTTATGGCTATGAAAACAGAATTATAATCATTGCAGATCTACACTGATGCAGTTTTTTATTGTTACAATTTGGGGAAACACATTTTTTTTTCGATAAACAACATTTCCCTGTCCCCTGGAGATATCCCTCCAAAATCAAACATCATAATGAACTTTCTGCAATTTGAACTGAAAGCTTTGTAAACATTCAGAGGAAATTTTCCTCACCACGAACTCTGACGCAATGCTGTAACAAGCCGTCCTTCATAAAGTTTGGATACTGTTTCTCTGTGGGAATAACTGTCTTGTTCTTGCTATCACTGCTGTAACTGGCATTGATCTCTTGGCCCAAATGTAAAAGCAACAGCAGAGGTTTTACTGCTCTTTAGGGCTTGTTAAAAGGTGTTTTGAAAGATGTGTGTAAGTCCAGAATCTGAAGTACAAGAAGTTCATTTAAAGGGGAAACCTGCAGATTTTACACATCCAGGCAGTGAGGAGTGCAACTGCTTAAGGTCAGAAAATATGAAGCCTTTTGTGGCTCTGGAGGGAGCTGTGCAAAGTCACCTGAGAGCTGTAAAAGCTACGAGTTTGAAGATGAAAGTCTGTGGGTGCAGAGTTAGGAGGAAGCGAGCTCTCTGGACCTGCAGCCTTCTGCTCGTCTGTCCTCCAGGCTGCAGTGTAACACCCGAATCTCTGACTGAAGTGCTGGCATGAGATGCATTGTGGGTAATTTAGGAGGACACATGGGTTATAAACGTACTTTTTGTTTTTTCACACTGTCCAAACTTTCTGTAATTCAGCTGTTTACATCTCTGATTCTCCCTTGTCCGTCCCTGCAGGATCCAGGTGCTGGATGGCAGTTTGTTCTCGGGGCTCTCTAAGCTCACCACCTGTGAACTTTACACCAACCCGTTCAACTGCTCCTGCGAGCTGCTGGGCTTCCTGCGCTGGCTCTCAGCCTTCCCCAACAGGACCAGTGAGAGGATGGTGTGCGACTCCCCTCAGGGGTTCTTCGGCTACAACCTCCTGAGCCAGAACCCCCGCATGCCCACCCAGCGAAACGCCCTGCACGTGCTCAGTCTCGTGTGCACAGACGACGGCGTGACGCCCTTCGACGTCATCGGCCCGCCCTTTTCCACCACCCTGCCTCCAGATTTCGCCTCTCCCTGCGGGTTGGACGACTGTGCGTCCGGCACGCCTCCGGATGAGGAGATCAGCATGAGCCCCATTTTCTCCGACGCCAACCCGATCATGATGCTGAAGCAGGTGCTGCACTCGAGCGCCGTGATCCAGGTTCAGATTCCTCACCCGTACAGGAAAATGTACATCCTGGTGCTTTATAACAACAGCTTCTTCACAGACATCCAGAATCTGAAAAATCAGAGAGAAGATATCGAGCTCAAGAACCTGAAGCCCAACACTGACTACACATACTGCGTCGCCTCGATACGAAACTCCCTGCGCTTCAACCACACCTGTCTGACCATCTCCACGGGCCGCCGGGCCGGCGCTGGGAGGATAGCCAATCAGTCGTCAGCAACCCACTACATCATGACAATTCTGGGCTGTTTGTTTGGCATGTTGCTCTTCCTGGGCCTGGTTGTCCACTGCCTGAGGAAGAAGAAGATCATGCAGGAGAAGGAGAGGAAGATGAGCAGGATCCAGAGGACTCTGATTGAGCTCAAGTATGGCGGCGAAGGGGATATAGAAGGAGGGAGTGGAGGATCTGTTTCGCAGAAGCTCGGTGCTGGGGACAGCCTGTCCAGGATGCCCTACCTTCCTCAGGGAGGTGAGATAGATCCGTACAAGCTGCAGGAGGTGATAGAAACGCCGGTGCACAAGCCTGCTAAACTGAACTACATGGAGGTGAGAGGGTCCGGCATTGAGAGGGAGAGAGAACGAGAGCGAGAGCGAGAAAGAGAAATGTCCCCACAAGCGAATCCCCAAGGCTCGGTGGCAGAGATCTCGACCATCGCGAAAGAAGTCGACAAAGTAAACCAGATCATCAACAACTGTATAGATGCGCTCAAATCTGAGTCTACCTCCTTTCAGCAGGGGATGAAATCACCATCTTCTGCAGGCGGAGGGGCGGTTTCTACTGCAGAGCCTCAGCTGGTGCTCCTCTCTGAGCAGGGAGAGAGAGAAAGATCAGGCGAGTTCCTCTCCCCGGTGTACAAAGGAGGCAGAGGAGGAAGAGAGGAGCGGGGGAGAAGCTATCATCATTCTCTGCAGCGACACCACAGCATGGAGGCACCTCCGACCTCCAAAAGGCCCAGCACCTCCTCCTCCCCTGGTTCCGCCCGGAGCCCTCGCTCATTCCGCTCGGAGGGAGGCTACCACTCGTCAGAGACCCGTTACATCGAGAGGACCTCGCCCGGGGAGAGAGGAGAAAGGGGAGGCGGAGGAGGAGAGCCCATCCGCACCGTCACCCCGGCAGCAGCGATCCTACGAGCTGAGGCCCAGAGAATCCGCCAGTACAACGAACACCGCCACTCCTACCCCGGCTCCCAGCAGCACCTCCAGGAGCTGCAGCACCACCCCCAGATCCTGCAGGAGCTCCACCACCACCCAGGGGGCCGGAAGCCCTCCATGCTGGACCCCCTCACCCTCAGCAGGCAGGCCAAGCAGCGGGAGCTGGCCTACTCCCAGCTCTCGCCACACTACCCGCTCTCGCCCCAGTACCACAACCTGAGCTACTGCTCCAGCCCAGAGGAAGACGAGGAGGACGAAGGGCTCCTCTGCACCCCCACCCTGGGGCTGTGGGAGAGGTTCAAACTGCACCGCAAGAGGCACCGGCAGGCGTCCATGGAGGACGAGGGATACGTGGCAGCCGGACATGCGCTGAGGCGAAAGGTTCAGTTCGCCAAGGATGAGGATCTTCACGACATACTGGACTACTGGAAGGGCGTGTCGGCCCAGCAGAAGACCTGATCCCACACCTGGAGGGCCCACACGCTTTGAGGATGGAAAATAACAACACCGCACTCATGACATATTGATACACATCGACTGATACAAAATGACCTGTAAATACACACAAACACACTCAACTTACAGGATCTACAGAAACACACTGCACACACACACACACACCTATATACAAACACACACTTTACACAAACCAAGCCTTTGCTTCTGAGAACATGGAGGACCAAACTAATATATTATATTGAAAAACAAAAATCATAACTTATAGAGAGACTGAGTTACTTTTTGTAATGTACTTAACATTATAGCTCAGAATTATGTAGCTATTTGTACTAAGTTTTGAACGAAGAAAAAAAATAATCAACATTAAGAGCAGAAACCTTAAACGTTGCCGGGTGACCCATCCTGAACCTCCCGGCTTTTAATCTGCCTCCAGACTGACCGCCATCAGACCCGACCGCGGCAGATTGACCTCATTTCTCAGTTCTCATCAGCGCGGTGGATCGATCCGAGTTTTGCTTTGGAGCTCGTTTTTTGTATCGCGCCCTGCGATGCAGCTTCGGGCAAAAAAAAAAAAAGGCGTTTCGAAAAGGTTTGTGGTTAAAACAGGAAAGTGGAAACTTCCGGATGGGTCGCCAGGCAGCAGTAATATTCAACTGTGCTGAGAATGAGTAGGTAGCTCTCACCAGAGAGTGAGTATAATGTGCCAAATCAACCAAGGGGGGATCGTAGAGCCCTACTGTGTACCAACTTCTCCTCGCCACTGTTTTTATATACAGAATTTAAAAAAACCTAGAATGATATGTTATTACTATTATTATTCTTATTACATTACTGGTCTTATTATTATTCCTATGCTCCTCATCATTAATATCCTATTATTTGAATATGGCATGGCTCTGTCGTGTGACTGTGTTTTGACTGTTTTGAACCTCTCAGCTGAGAAGTGCACACCCACAGACACAAACAGGACGATGGACGAGACATTTGAGTTCTTCTTTTCTACCAGGAGGAATGTGCTCTCTGCTGAGCCCGGGAAACAAGGCCGTGTTTTCTCTTGGTGAACCCCCTGCTACACCTGCTCCTCATCCTCCTAAAGAGGGAACGCTGTACAGATGAGAGAGAGAAGTTCTATATTTGCAACAGAGGTGACTGTTTTGTTTGTACAACATGGTTTTGAAATCTTTCAGACTTTTCAGAAGCCAGAATCCCAAGTTAGTTACCTACCTGCTCACTTACAATGGTACGTTTTTGATTTTGAAATCGAACTAAAAATTCTAATCTTCAAATGAATGTCTTCAATTCCCACAGGGGAAACATATCTGCACTGTTCAAAATCAAAAAACGACTCTTAGGAAAAGACCTAAAACTCTCAGCTTCTTTCCCGATACACTGTAGCTCCACTGTGTTTTATCAACAACTCTTTTTTTTCTCTCTCTCCTCCCATCTCCCAGGTTTTTACTTGTTATGTTTTGGATTCCTCTGGTTCCACTGTGGTGCCATTGTGCCAACTTGATAAATCACAAAGAAGTATTTGAAATGATTTTAAATACTATTTAAAGACCTCGTCTCCTTCACATCGATACACATCAGTTTGCCAAACAGAACAACAATTTGCACAAAACGAATCACCCCATTGGCTCACTGCTCCCCTTCTCTCCTCCAATCATTTCTAAGACCAAAGTACTGTGGTAGTAAATTGATCCTTATAGCCCCCTGACCCGGCCCCAGCTACTCACCCACCATCGCCCTTACAGTTACGACTCTAGCACATGCATACACATCCAAGTGTACTCATGCACACACAACCACAACCACACAGATGAATGTATTCTTTGAGAAACAATACGATTTAGCAGCTGGATTTTCTGTTTCCGATGTACAAGCTGTGTCCTCATCCGTCTGACCTCCTCAGGCGGCCACTCGTGTTTCCGAATCGGACAAACATTTGGAGTATTTGGCTTTCTAAATCGACAGAATCTGACCTCTCAGGGCAGGTTTTAATGGGCGGGTTTTTGTCACACCAGCGTGTGTCAACAACTGAGCCAAATGTTGTCCACAAGAAGCCCAAATTTGCCACTGCAGACGTCTATTGAAGTGCTAGGGGTATTGGGGTTTTGCCTTATCAAAGGTTTTCAAATGAACAAGTTCCTGATATTAGAAGTGTTGTGGTGAAATGTGATAAGTATCACTAGCGTGGTGAAAAGAGACTACATGTATATCTGCAATACCTGCAGGATCTAAATACCAGAGGCTGAAACGAGGAGGAAATGTGATAACAGAAACACTCTGTTTATTCCTTACAGAACTGTGCATAACGGCTCATTTAAGAGAAACCAGGGCTGGAGTCAAGGACTTTTCAATTCAATGGATTTTGAAGTGAACATGCTTGTAGTATTCACAGTATTGACGAACAATTTGTAATTACAAAGGCTTACACTGTCTGAATCGCGTCCACGCTTTCCGAATTGAAACCGAATTGACTCCAACCTTGAAACAACGCTGAAAACTACACAATGGAAACAACAGAGCTGGCAAACAATGAAAAGTTTATTGGTGAATGGAAACACTGTATAAAATCTTTTTTTTTTTCTCTGCTATAATGAGTTCAGAATGCTCAAGTCATTAAGCCCAGTTAAAGCCATAATCGTGGGTTAGTGAAATCACCACAGCTGTTTGTAGCACCGCGAAGCACATTCATTAGTGCGCTTTTAAACAAGAAGGCAGTTTTTTCTCTCCTCACGCTGCAGCAGCGACGACGCGGATCCTCTGCTGCTGCGGCAAACTCTGATCCGAAAGGAAAGTGATGAGCCGTGGTCGTTTCCGCATTACACGTCCCAGATTGTGGCTTTAACTTAACAACAGCCTTAAAACATTCGATTTTCTTTCATCTTTTTAACTTAAGCATTGCTTTGAAAATTGAGGAATTTCCTGGTTTCTTAACTTATACTTTCCTGACTGCAATTTTATAATTGCTTGATTCTTAAGCCTCACTTGAGCATTCTTTGAGTAACAGTAATATCAATGTAGCGATGTATTAAAGTACTGTTCTTTTCCGTTCTGTTTATGAACAATAATGGCCTGAATTTATCATGTGTCAGAGAGTAGCAGGGCTCGTCTGGAATCAGACAACAACGAGCTGACGGTCGGGGCGACCAGTCGACAGTGACCCTAATCAGCGCTGCTATTCTTTGAAGCGTGATGAAGAGAAACTGTGTTTTTTGAGACAACAATGCCTAGAAAGTGGAAATAAATAGAGGTCCTACTGACAACAGACAGAGAGGACGATGGAGCATGATGCAAGGAAACCCTTAGTGGAAGCTTGTGTTACTTTCTCCTAGTGAACGACTCAGGAGCGAGAGAGCAAGAGAGAGAGAACGTTCTGCCATAGGATCTCTCAGAGGCTTTCTTTCTTTATTTTCTTGTCAAAAAATTAAAATGAGCACAATAAAATAGCCTTTCTTTCACTGTCTCCTTTCCTGGAGAAACCATACATACGGCAGAAGTTTTAAACGAACTCACATTTCAGCGTTTCACTGGTTACTTTTGCCTGAGGAAAACGGGCAGTTTTATCCAAATCACACACACGGGAAAAAAACTTTTTTTTAACTCGCTCCAACCACAGAGTTTTGGTGGGGTTTTTTTGTTAAGATTTAAAGATTTCAGTGTCTAAAATTTCTGCTTCCACTGCAGCACAACAGAGAAGCAAATTGGTGCTCACTGTTAAAAAAACACTACATTCAAGAAAATCACAGAGTCCTCTCTTTCCTTCGCTCTGTCCCAGTTACTTGGAACGATCCGCACAACACACTGTCAAAAGTTTTCAAAAGAGTCGTTCCAGTGGAAACACTTTGTGTGAGTGACCCTATTATTCTGGATTACAGCCACAGTTTCAGGAATAATACACCGCCAAACAATGAGCTCAGGACATGAAGCAGCTGCTGCTCTGTCACTAACTTTGCTGTGTTTTAAGCTTTTACATGGCTCTCTAAATGCTACTATTTTAGCAAAACACATACGACTGGATCTCATATGAAACCACGTCTGAACCTGACCGCTGTGTCCACATACATCCCAGCAGAAGTCACTGAATCGGAGGTTTAACTTGCTGCAGAAATGCTTAAACTGAGATTTAAAGGGACAGTTTGAATGTTTTGATGTGGGGTTGTTCGAGGTACTTTTCCACAGTTAGTTTGTTACCTACAGTTCTCCTCAGTTTGGAGAAGCTGTCAGAAATGCCGGCGCAAAAGCTTGGTAATTTACTGCTGAGGACAGGAGCAGCAGTGAAATGCGTTTATGCCAAATAGAAAAAAATCAGTTTGAGTGTCTGTTATAGGAGGAACATTTCACAGCTTCAGCTCCGTTCAGGCAGCAGGAGCAGCAGCACTTATCGATGCTCTCATCAAAGCCACCAGACTCCACCTACAAAAACAATCATTTTACCATGCACAACACAGGACACACACAACCACCTCCAACCATCAGTTAGTGTATGTAACTGTGAATTTTGTGAATCAAACCTTTAAAACCACCAAACAAAATCAGCAGTTAGGGCAGCAGTACAACAGTAATACAACTCCTGCTTTTATGTAAGGTAAAATAACAGTTTTAGAGAAAAATGGTCCACATATGGACCAACAAACTCTTTGATTAAAAAAAATACGAACTAAGTAATGTGAAAAGATGAGGCTCAGTCTTTATACTGACCAGGTTCCAATGAGCCCAAATATCAATGAGGAATAACAGATGCACATCAAACAAGAGCTCAGGTTAAAGGAAGTTAAAGGAATTCAAAAACCATATTAAAAAAAGACTAAATCTGTCCCAGTCCAAACTACCCATCCTGGATGATCCTGGATAGTAACAAACACGTGAAAACGCTGCATCAAGAAGGACTCAGAAAAGGGAAAAAGAAGTGATGTGGTGTTGAACTGGCTGTGTGGATGAAAGGCCCTATTTGGAGCGCGTCCTTGGTGAGATGAATTAGGATGCTTACTTGGCTGAATTTTAATTTGACAGCAGCAAGTGAATGGACCAAGTGAACCATCTAATGAGGAGCGTACATATTCTGTAATTTGGAGTTTAATACGCCATGAAAATGCAGCATTTAAAAACATTTTTAGAAAAATAAGAGACAATCTTGGTGATGTAACCTACTTTTTGATATCAGGAGGTATAGATAAAGTTTTGACTGTCAGCATTTAAAATGAGGGTTTAATAAATGGTGGCTGGATTACTCTTTATAAACTGAGACAGCAGGATGGAGACGGATATCTTCAGTCTGCAACACTTTATTTTACTCCATGCTTCGGCTGCTTAGCCATGACAACAACCCACTTCCTTATTCAGTGTCATGTGACGGCCCATCAACCAATCAGAACCAGCCAGACTTAGAACGAGGCCAAAGCAACAGAATTAGAAAAGCTGATTCAACAGGTAAAAGTGAATGCTGGTTACTGTGCAAAGATATGCATTAAATCGTGCAAAAATGTAAATAATAATCTGTAAATGGTTAGCTGCTTACACATTTTAAAGATTGTTTTTACCAGTTAACTAATCAATTCAATATCTGGACCTTACAGTACCTTTACAGAATCAGAATCAGAAAAACTTTAATAATCCTCTTGGGGAAATTACGATTGTTACAGAGACTCCAGTGCAAAACAAATACAAAGAGTGAGAGGTAGAAGCTGAGATTAATTGAATAAAATTAAAATAGAATACATTTAGAATGTAGACCTAAAACAAATATACACTTGTGTACCAAGTATAAACAATATAAACACACTAATATACAATGTAAATAATTTTGTGATTTACTTAAAATAGGGATCCGTACTTGCAGTTTTCTCCTCTAAACAGCGCTTGTTTCAATAGTTTCTTTGAGAGAAATTTCACAGTGCACGATGCAGGTAAGTGCACATCTCTGCACCAAGAGAGCAGCTTTGCTTTCTCACTGTTGATGCACGTTATAATACTGAGC
>JAOWBC010001255.1:15487437-15502215 GCA_028566105.1 Hypoplectrus providencianus | reverse complement strand
CACACACACACACACACACACACACACACACACACACACACACACACACACACACACACACACACACACACCGCACAAAATGTACAGAGCCAATTTAAAGGAGAAGGGGCCGGGTATAACTGAAGGAGTTAGTTAAGTAACTTTGCAAGATGAAAGAAGCAGGATTAGATGCACACAGTCGTGCATTTGTGTGTTTGTCTAAATATGTGTGTATGTGTGTGTGTGTGTGTGTGTGTGTGTGTGTGTGTGTGTGTGTGTGTGTCTAAATGTGTGTGTGTGTGTGTGATGTCAAGGTTGGATCCAACCAGGATTCATTTCATTTCAGCCAGTTTCATTCCCAGCTGACATGAGGGACAGTCTACATTTATTTTGATGATATCTGCCCCTGCCCCCCTTCACCCCAGCGCTCCGTCCATTCTAATCCCTTCAGCCAATAAAGGAGGATTTTAAATCAGCCACAGGTTCTTAAACTTTTCCATTGGATGCTGCTGGAATCACACCTGGGTCCAATTGTACTTGAGAAAATCTCAGATATGGGAAGCGTTTGTGTGAATCAATCTGCAATGTCATACGGGCTAGGCTGCTGCCCCTGGGGTTATTAAATTGGTTCCTTTGTGCCAGACGAGTGAATCCATCACAGAAAGCTGTTGCAGGGAAGTCCTGGGTCCTACCTGTAGGTTGTGTCTCTCCAGTCTCATCTCCAGAATGTTGTTCTGCTCCTCCAAACGCTGCCGCTCCGCCTCTAAATCTTCAATTTTCTGTCTGGAAAATGCATGCACACACATTGACTTGTCGACTTGTTTATTAATAGAACAACTGTGCACGTTGTTGGCTCAATAGGTTAATCCTCGAGGTATAGCTTTGCGCACAGACAAGTTAATCCACACCGGGAATATGCATGAATCCTTCATGTCTCTGCTTTTCAATTAGTTGTGTTTGCAGCGGGTTGTGTGTGTTGGTGTGCTCGCTACCTGAGTATGCTGACCTCTTCTTTGGTTGCAGAAGAGTTGCTGTCAGCAGAAGTGGCCTGCTGCTTCTTTAGAGACTCCAGCTCCAGCTCCACCTGGGACAGACAAAAGAAATGAGGCCTGGTGCACTAACATCAGGCCACCTTTGGCTGTGTGCCTGACAAGAAACCTTCTGGCTGCAGAAAGATCCTGAGGACTCTTTCCCTGTGTGCTGCTATCTTTTGGAGACAGACATCCAAACAAACACATACATCCTTTATACACCATTAGTCCACTGACTCATTTCCCATTCTGCAATGCCCCAATCTTTTTCCCCTAGTACTTGTTTTTACTCTGTCTGTGCCTTGGTTTGTTTCCCTCCAATCTCGCGCTCCTCTCTGCAATTATCCCTCAATTCCATTTGCACACCCATTTCCCTCTTTTTCAGAGAGCATCTGTCCGTCTCTCAGCGCGTCCTCACTCCCAGTCTTCCCAAGACGGATAAGTAATTACTGCTATACCAGACAGGTGGATTTCACGCGTCAATACTCATTGCCATGGCTATGTTGATGTCTCCTCGGCAACAAGGAGACATGAAAAGGCGGAAGATCATAGAACAAGTGAAGACACACGGAAGAGAGTTTAGGTCACACCTGCCAGCTTTAACCTGGTTTGATACCAAATGTTAGAAGTCTCCTTTTTGGTACGTTTTCTGAAATTTAAATCACCCTCAATTAAAAGAAATGCAAATATCAATATGCAACACATGAACTGGCTCTTTTAATCTGGCAAAATTCACAAATGAGAGTGTTCATTTTTATTTCATTCTGTATAACCTGGCAACTACTCACTTAGATTTACAATTTAATGAAGCAGGAAGCCCCAAGAGGCCGTTGCTCCGCAGCGGCCCATAGCTGCTCTGAAATCGCTGTAAATTACTGATTGTGTTCATTTTTAAACAAAGATGTTCCAATATTAGCAATAAAGCATGTTTCTAGTCACCTGTCAGTTAGTGTCACTGCAGAAAAAAAGCAAGAATACGCCAGAAATCTATTGTACTTGTACCATGAATAGGAATCTATACAGTAAATGAGGCTGTCCCCTTGAAAAGGTCTACAGGAACAACTTCTTTGTTCAGCACGCGGGGAAATAAGGATGTTAGTCAGCGTGTTAGTCACAGAGGCATCTTTGACTCACGGAAAGGCCAAGTACACCTGCCAGGATAACAGTCGTGACTAAAAAGGTACCTGAGACAGCTTGACTGCTGATGATTAATCATGAAGTACTAATTAAGATTTCCTCAGCTTTAAAAAAGAAGTATTACATTTAAACTCTGTGTCCTTGTTTGTTTTCCCGTTATGTTTTATTTCCTGGCAGAGTTTGAATACAACTTGTGCACAAGTGTACTTACTGTTTGCAGCTGCAGTTTCAGAGCCCCCGTCTCTTCCTGTGCTTTGGTCAGCTGGCCCTGAATCGAAGGACAGAACAAAGAAAAAAACAAAAAACAAATGAAAAATAGCCTCCTGGTATACAGCAGGCAGGGTCGACCATATATTATCTAAGTGTTCATTTCATTCCGCTTTGAAACACTGACATTTCAGCCATTTTATGTTTGGTTCCACTGTTTCTCACTAGGTCCCTGTGTCCCACAAGTGCAGTTTGATCAGTTTTCAGTGCAGATATCTGTCAATTTGTCCACTAAGCAAGAGTACTGAGCGTGCAGACGGGGAGCAGCTGAGCATCACACATTTACAGAGCCTTTAGCTATAAGCAAGTGTCACTCAATGACATGCATAATAAATTAAGAGGCAGCTAAAAGGAGCATAACTCACTGGTTTCTAATTGTTTTCAGCTGTATGAAAGCTTAATTAGGATACTATCAATGTTGTTACTGTGCCTTCAGCACCTCCACTGGCTCTCAATACAGCAGCGGATCAACTTAAAAAAATCCTGCTCATCACCTGCACATCCTCCATACCTTACTGCCCTGCTGCACTGTCACTCCCCCACCCGAAACCTCAAATTTTCTGACACAGAGATCCTGACCCCCATCACCAGAACCCTTTAGAACTCCCTCCATCCAAATTTACAAAATTCAGACTCACTCCGATGTTTCAAAAACGAACTTGAAACCCACCTTTTCAAGATAACTAACAAGACCTGACTCTTCCTGCATCTTAAATATTTGTTTTGGTGTATTTTTTTTGTATTATGTATCTGTATATGTTTCATGTCTTGTAAAGCGTCTTTAAGAATCTTTAAAACTGCTGAATAAAACTGATTTATTACTGTGCCGACCTCCATCTCTGCATTGTGGCTCTGTGTCTTCTGCAGCACGTCCTCTGCCTCTCGGAGACGCTTGGTGAGTTGAGGGGAGTACTCGGTGGGTGCCAGCTCGCTGTCATAGGACTCAAGTATGGCACGCATCCCATCACGCTCCTGAAACACACACAAATTAACACAACACTTGAAAATGGAAACCCTTACACATTTCAACACAGCCGAGGAAGAATGAAGTCATGACATGACAGAATTCTGTGCTATGATATTTAATGTTTGTGTGATTCAGAGTGAATGACTGAGAATATCAAAGCTTTTTATTTATGTTTCACTGATTTGTCTGTGTAAGTTTTGCATGGCTGTCTGGTGTGTTAAAATGACAGGCAAATGCCTTTGTAAATGAGAAACAAAGTATGAGGCAGCTGCTCCTTTTTCATCCAAGCTGTGACAAGAGAAGCTTAGGGTTATGGCCGCGCTCATGTGCGTTTCTCCTCGTGTAATAATCAAATCAAAGACAAATGTCTCTGTAGATAAAGGATAAATAATAAATCTAAAAAAATAATCAAAGAGTCGTGACAGAGAAATGTCTTTGCAAATGAAGCACATAATATTATGCTGCCTCATCTCTCTTATCTGAGATGAGATAATTTATAATTCAAAGGGTTTTTTTATCCTCTATATAATGCTGGAATGAAAGCAAGTCCTCAACACTGTACTCTGTCCAGAAAATCAACCTGCCAAGCAGTTGCTTCTCTTAGAGGAACGAGGATAAAAACATCCTCAAGTCAACGTCTTCACAAGTGTCACTCAGACTGACGTGCCGTCCACAAATAGCTCACGCGTCTCTGTCGCTGTGTGTGTCTGCATGCTTGATGTTTGAGTCTACAGTATGTTCAGTCTCCCACACAAAAGCACGCATGTCTCTGTGTGGTTCCTGAAAAATACCAACGAGAACCTACAGAAAGAGGAGTCAGCCATCTACAGGATGTATTAAAAATAAAAATAATGGCTGTGTGGGTGTGGATAACGGTTAGAAACAAAGTAAATGGTGGTTGACAGACACCGAACACAACAAACAGCAAGAGTCCTGAAACTGCATCTGAATCACTCCACTTCCTTCAACCACAAGTCTTTAAATAACTGGCGTGCATTGAAGTCCAAAGTGAAAATAAATGAACTCTGACAATTTCACGTCAGAACAAAGTTATGCTCTACTTTTCAACAGATGTTCAACTGACCCAGCGTGTTTGAAGTGAAAGGAAAAATGCATATTGTCGTCGGGTAAACTGCAACAAGTGGACAAAAACTGAAAAATATATCTTTGTAAGCAACTTTATGAAATAATATTATTTTTTCATCTGTTTTAATCTGACTAATTTTTGTCTGTTCAATGTGAATTATTGTGGAACTAATTTAAATTAAAAAACATGTGAATTTGGTTTGCACATGGAACAGACTCAACACATCATTTTAAATTACTTATTAACTTGCTGCGCTGCACTTTTTATACCTGATATTTCTTTACTTGTATTTTATAAATTGTATGCTTTTAGTTTGTGTACTTTGTGCCCGGGCGTCAATAGTTTCATGGTGCTATACAAATAAAGGTAAACATTATTACCATCATTATAATTATTATTGTTCACAGTAACATACCAGACGAGGGGTAGGCAACCTAAAGCTTTACAATCTGCAGTGTTGTAGAGACTCTACAGACACCCTGAATTTCTTTGGTGTCCAGCCTCTCATTTGCATTTGGGTCTTTGCTGCATTCTGACATTAATAAATACCCATTATGACCAATTAGTAATGTCTCTTTGCTACTGTAGACTAACTAAGCTATTTTATCTTTATAATAAGGCTCAACATGTGGAGTGCAGCTCCATTCTGTCATTTTTTTCTCTTATTTTGTTCAAAAATGGATCTTTTGTTACAAAAGGCTGCTGCACCTGTACTCGACAGAGACAGTGCCATTCAAGAATCCTGTCAAATCCATTACACATCTGAAAAATTTACGTGACGCAACATTTTAGCTTGTAGCTGTAATGAATGATTACCACATTTAATTGCAAAGTAAACCAGGCCTGGTTGCCAGGCAACGTGATGACTGAGAGCAATCTAATCTGTTAAAAAAACTGGCAAACAGCCCGTTTATTAATGCAAATTCGCTGTCAGTCAAGATTGTTAAAGTGATGCGTCTCCTCCCCTCCCTTCAGAGCGCTGGTCCGCTCTTCATTATGAAGCGAATCAGGCTGCATTTTGTGGCAATCAAGCTTTTAATAAACATCTCACAAACAGCTGCTTAGGACCATCCTTGAATTTTGAGAGTCATTGGAAGCTCAATAGTCTGTTATTAACGAGGCTAATTTGAGGAAGCGTATGAAATTCAGGTTGAAGTCAGGTAATAAAGAGCGGAACAAAATAACCATTTCAGATAACTCCTTGTAATAAATGTTGATTGCCGAGTGGTGCCGTCTTTTTAAAATGGTTTAACAGTACCTTATATAGTTATTCCTGGAAATAAAAAACGATGAATAATGGACTGGAATTGCTCTGTCAGATTATCTCATCGGCTAGTATCTGAAGACAAACCATGATTACCCTAATCAGATTCAGCCTGTGATTAGCCACATCGAAACCAACATAATCCATTTACACATGACTGAGTCTGCTTCGTTTAAAAACACTATATGTGAAATCATCCTTAATTCAACTTTATTTGTTTGGGCGCCAAAGCTGCATCATTTGTCATGCAGCATTACACAACTGTCTAATACATCTTGTGAGAAGGAAAAGAAGAAGACAAACAGGCGGAACAGAAGTAAATACAAAAAGGTACAAACACATTTAGAGGTCAGTGTGTGTGTGTGTGTGTGTGTGTGTGTGTGTGTGTACGTTGCCAATCCGGAGCAGCAGGCCCTTTGGCTATTTACTGTCTATTAACGTGCAATGAAATTCACTCAATCTTAATCAAAAATCTGTCGGCTCCTCTGTGATAAAAACTCTAATTTTAAAAACACACAAACAAACAGGGAGTGGGAGGATAAAGTGATAAAACTATCATTACTGTTTTCATCATCTATTTTTTAAAATTGCTTTTGTGTCAACCGTTTTATCTGGTGCGTGAAGATGTGACTGTGCCTCTAATGGGTCAGCGAGTCGTCCTGGTGTGTATGAGAAACAAAACACATCTGAGCGAGGTTACAGTAGAAGAAAAGGAGCTGTGGGAGAGAGGTGAGATCAAATTTGCTCTCCTCTCGGCTTCTTTAACAACCCGCTGTCAAGGTGCAGCTGAGCAAGGCACTTAATCAGAATTGATTTGTGAGCCAGTACGAGGCCGCAATCATTCCCACAGGTGGAGGAGGAGCTGGAGGTCTGTGCAGAGCTCAAACGTTTGGTCGATTAATCGAATAATGATCAATCGATGTGAACTCACAGCAGAATCAGTTTGTTTAAGCCACTTGTGAAGCAAAAATGTCAAAAAAAAATATGGTGGTTTCTCTGAGTTAGGGTCCCTTCAAACCTGGGCTCTCTGCTTTAAAAATGAGCTCTGGTGCCTTTTGTCCGTTTGTCCAGAGTTCAGCTCACTTCGAAACCCAAGGAAAGAGGGAAACCATAAAAGAATCGCAGCTGGAATTTTAGATTTAACACAAAGCACTTTAAAAATGTGGTCAGATAATCACACAACACAGCTGTCTGAGGCAACACACAAAGCAACAAAGTCTTTATATGTGGACTCAAACATGCAGCTGATCAGTGCAACGTAATAGTAAAAAAAAAAAAAAAAAAAAAAAAAGACAAAAACACCTGAACACCTTTATCCTGTGAGAAAGTCTGCAACTTCACTACTAAGTCTTTTTACTTTACGTGTAAAAGTGACCTTAGCATGTGAAGATAGGCTGCTCTGCTTTGGTATTAAAACATAAAAATTAACAACGATTGACAAAGGGAAACCCCTAAACTTGCCTCAGACACACCTGCATCAACCCAGAGATGCCCAGTAAAAATGCATTTAGTACTGCAAGGTAAAGGTCAAAAATGGTCATAAATAATGACTTCTCCCATTGTGAAATTTAAACTCTGATGCACCATTACTAATAAAGACACAGAGTTTTATATCCCTGGCTCCGTGTGTGCCTGAAGTATGCCCAGTGGCTTCTCTGCATCTATAATTTACTCGTTTAACTTCAAGAGCGCCTCGCTTTCACCTGGAGTTTTACTATCTCACAACCATGAGCACCCGGCATTTCTTTTTATAACTATAATGATAGCTGGCTACATAACGTGTCTTATTAATTTGAAAAACACCCTGCAGGAAGACGATAAAGGGAATCCACGGCAATAAGACACGTCTGTTATACATCTTGTTCTGTATCCTTTGTAATCTTTCTGCACAAATGTCTTTATTAGATATTTACTGCTGCTATTCTTTATAACCGTTTATTAAGGAAATGTATTTATGGTTAATGTTTTAGCACTTTTATGCCACCCATTTGGCCCATTTAGTACTTATCTATTGTTTTATTTCATGTATTTTAACCCATGGTAGAGCAAGCTTTTATATGAACAAAGAACAAACTTCCATTTGACTGGACAATAAAGCTGTGTTTTCTGTTCCTGTATCATTATTATAATAAAAACTATTGATTGGTTGCAGCCTTGATATACCTGTTAGATTTAAATACATAAATCATTCAGGTTAATCTGACTTTATAAATGTTTGGCTTGTTTAAACAAAATGTTCAGCACACAATTCCCAAATAAACAAAAGGGTCAAATTTAAAAACAAGGACAGTTTTTAATAACAACTGCAGTGGATTTAACTTTTTTAAATCCCATCTGGACTTGATGATAAACCAGATTTATTCACACTCTCTGAATCTTGTTAAGTGCAAATGGTTGAATGTAGTCTCTGCCAAATCCAAGTCCTGGGTCAAGTCATATTTTCAGCATGCCTGTACCACTGCTGAGTTATAGTGGTGCCTGTGTGCCTGTGTTTGTGTGTGTGCGTGTCTGTGTGTGCGTGTGATTTGTGTACTAAGAGACTGAGCATGTTGACCTAGGGAATTACACACACTGAGAAATCGATATCACACCGAGGTCTAGTCAGGCACTGCAGAGCAGGGGGACGCAAGACAGATAGACAGATAGACAGACATCGGAGTCACGTGACGTTTATCGACCAATCAGAGCGGGAGAGGAGTAAAGGGCAGATTAGGAATTCTGTGCTGGCCTTGAGAGTCAAGTGCCTACTGTTTCCTGTTGTGTTTCAAGAGAAATTCTGGCATGTGGTGGAGAGGCTGCGTGAAAAGCGTTTGAACACCTGCTAATGTCTCTGTATTTACGGCCTTGTTTCTGTGTGTGTGTCATTGATTGTCGGGTACCTTGGTTAATAACAGCAGTCTCTTCTGTAGTCGACGGACAAGAGCGTCCTGCGCCTCCCTCTTCTTCTGCTCCTCCAGAGTTTTCCCGCGCTGCTGGGACAGCTCTGCACGCACCTCCGACTGCGAGCGCTCCACACTCCTCACGCTGAAACCCGGTCGGAAATATAAAAAACATGTGCGTGGGTTAATAACAGGGCAGAGGAGAGGGCAGGGAATGAAGGAAACAGGTAATTTGGTGGTGAATGTGCAGACACAGTGAGAAAAAAAAAATCAATTCATACTCAATTTAGAATAATACCTAACAGATAACTTACCTGAATGGCACAAAATAATCTCAGGACAAGTGTCGAGAAATTATTTGCAGCAGCAACTTGCGCCAGGTCCGATCAATAAGACAATAATTATACCAGGACAATAATTATACCACAAGCTCCCTTCATCCCCTCCCACACCCACATTCTGCTGTTTCTAATATTTCATAATGAGCCCAATACGCTCAGCAGAAGAGAGACGCTTGTTAGCTAATGAAAGCTTTCTTAGCTAGACTGAGCTGCAGCATGAATATACCAGAGCATGCGCGCAGCTCTCCCTACAGACATCACCTCTGCCTAAACAGGACAAGTTTAATTAGTGAATTCCCTCTCTCGTACTCACAATCTCACTCTCACACACACGCACTCACACACCAGTGGTTACTGTCAGGAGTGCTATCAGAATCAGGACCAGTTTAATTAACTTTGTGACAATTAAGGACTTCTCAGAGATACGCTCTAATAGATACATGGGGGAAGGGAGGCACACAGGCAGACAGAATGAGAGGAAAAAGTCTGAAGGCAGCAAGAGGGATTTTGTGTACACGTGAAGGAGTGTGTGTGTGTGTTACCGGCTGTTCAGAGTGTAGTTCTGCTCTTTCAGAGCTATTTCTCTCTGCTGGATCTGAATCACCTCCCTGGACAGATCCTCCGGTTTCCTACAGACAGAAACACGGCGAACGGTTAGCATACACATGCGTATGCACACACTCACACAATGAAAAATCAATATGACTGGGAGAGCAGAAAGGACAGAGAATAGATGAAAACGACGGCGTTTCCGTATTCTTTTGTTATCCGGCCAGTGGGGAGCTGGGAAATAAAATGACATGAGCAGCAGAGGGAGAGATGAGAGGAGGATAGTGGGCTAAATACTGGTCACAGTTCTGCAAAACAAACTCACTCCGTGGGAGAGATTGACAGATTATAAAACACACACACACAAACACAATGGGACGGCAACAATGCAGAAGGTCACATGCTTCGACAGACACACTCCACATGACCTCCAAACTCTGAATCCTGCCTGTAACTATGGATCCGTCCAAAAAAAACGAACGCCATTATCTCTTTATCTCTTGTGAAATGGGCACACATTATAGGAGAGCAGCCAAGCCGCAGCGAAAATTACACACCTGAGAAGTGATGAAGTTCACTGTGTAGTGCCACTCAGCATCATGTGCTCATATAGGCATAAGACTTTAATCCTTTTACCCATGTGAGGTCAGTGCGGGATTGCTTTCCCACCATTACAAAAACAAATGATGTCATCAAACTTTCAGGTTTCACGAGAGACTCTCAGCAGCGGCCTGAGACCTGGGACTGGGGTCCAGCATTAGGCAATCTGCTGAGTCATATGACAAATTAGGCTCATGGAAGTAAAAGGCTGAGCAGTGGAGGTTCACATTAGGGTTGGAAAACCAGACTATGCCGTGCAAGAGTTGGGTGGCGTGGATTTATCACCACTTCCCATTCTGCTAGGTGGAGCCTTAGGTATGAAAATAATCTCATGACTAAAATATGAGTTCATGAATCGTATGATGGAATAACTATGGTACCCAAAGTAGGTAATTCCACATCGCCCTGAGCACAGAGGGATTAGCCTTCCCCTGATCTTATGAGAGAGGCTGCTTTTAAGAGTTGCTGTTTTTTTTTTTGTTTTTTTTTTTCCAGGTCATGAAGAAGCCATCTCTGTTGATGCTGCAACAAACAAGTTGGTTTCATATTATTGGGTGCGATGTTGTGAACAATGAGGTAACGACGGATAAATGCACAGTCACAGGTTGTGCAAGTCAAATGTGAGTTTAACTCAGCGGACACACTAAAGTGGGTTATTCCAAAGCCTGTGTTGGCAGTTATTATGCTAAGAGGAGCCGACTCAAATAACCCAGAGCAAAACTGTCTCTCATGGTCAGAAGGAGTATTAAAAAACTTTTCCCCGGGGATGTAACGATAAATGGATATATGGATTCATCTGTGAACCATCCAACTGCATTGGTGCATTTCGTCATCTTTAACATACACTTTTATTTTGAAATTCTCCCTGTTTCATCACAGGCTGTTTAAACTGACCCATAAAAATATTTGCACTTAAACTCAGAGTGGTACTTTATAATGACCAGAAATTCATTGGTATATTTCTTATTTTAAAAAAAATTTCCATTGAAATATCAGGAAAAGCTCAGAAATAAAATAGATCATTGTTTTAAATGTAACAGGTTGTGCTAAATGGGCATATTTTAATTTTTTTGTGTCTGAAATCTGAAAAACGGGCCTATGAAATTATTTTAAGAGGGTGACAATAAGATACCATATAATATTGATCGCCATATTCTGAATTAACCAAAATGGTTGTCATGCTACAGAAGACATGGTGATATCTGCAAATATTGTATTATTATCCAAACAAACCTGTGATTTACACCCCTACTTTTTCCTAAGAGACTTACATCGACATGTGATTAACCTGTTGCATATAAATTTGAATGAATAAAATGTTGATTATTTTCAGCTGTACACTGTACATACTGAAAAACAAGTTTTACACAACTCTCTTATCAGAACCAAAACTGAGAAAAGGAATAGGCTGAAGTACATGGCTTATTTATGCCAATTTTGCCAACAGTCAACAGTTAAATCCCAATGTTAAGCTAATTTTTAGTTCCTTTATCTAACAGAAATATTCATAACCTGGGATCTGTTCAAGGATTGTTAAAAAGTTCAAATTCCACTGAAATCCATCTTTCTAAAATCACTCAGCAACACAGACACATGAGTATAACCTGAATAAATAGATATGAGTGGAATGGGGAAGAATATTTTCACCTACCACCTTCCACTTGCTTTTAAGAGACACTACTTCTGATCGAATTTGACAGACTGTTGGTTCATCCGTCCACCACCTGTAACTGCTTGTCCTTAAAGGGCTGCGGGGGGCTGATGCGATCAGGTGAGAGGCGGGCTACACCGTGGACCGGTCGCCTGTCAATCACAGGGCCGACACACTGAGACACACAAGCGCTCACACACACACTTTGACACCTACAGGCAAGTTAGAGTCAACTATAACCTAACCTGTACGTCTCTGTGGCAGTGCCATCCACTGTAAGAAATAGTTCATAAGAATTTTCCAATTGCTTTATTTTCCAGCCCAACACCTCCAAAAGACATCCAGTTATAACTTTGACTCCACAAAAGCAATTTTATGTCAAACATTTGATGCAAAGTATTCTTATTATAGCTTTGCTCTTTATGAAACAATATATAGAGCTTAGACAGAAGCTGTCTTTCTGATAATTTAGCAGCTTGGCAAATTGTGCTAAACTCCGACTAAAACACAAAAACTTTTTAACTTTGGGGATTTGGGATATGAGATACAAAAAGAAAAGACACAATCCATTATTGCAGGTGACAGGATTTAGACCCACATACACTGTGCAGACAAACACGTGAACTGTTTTTATAACTTCTTTCTCAAAAAGTCTCAATTCTCTCTTTAGCCAGTAAAAACAATTCCTAAGAAGAAAATCCATTTCCAGAAAACCTCCCTGTATATTTTCATCATCTGTCCGTTCAATGTTGGTCCACCCAAGAGCCTAATTTCACGAAAATATTTTGTATCCGTTTCTGTCAATCTTACATTCAATTGTCAAACACATGGGTACACACACAAGTGGGCACAATGTTATCAGACTGTGTGACAGAAGGAAAGGAAATAAACAACAGCGAGCGGCCAACTGCTGGCAAATTCAGGCTGCGGCTGCGAGGCTTGTCTCCTCCACCAGGCAGCCACGCTGATTGTTTTTGGGGACTGTTAACTTCTGTCCAAAAGTTATTTTCGTGCGGCGAAACAGCACAAATGGCTCCTCATCTCGCACCAATGTGTTTACTCCTCATTAACAACTGCACCACAGCACTTGCCTTTCACACCGCTAATGACCACCCGGAAGTGTCTGGCAACAAAAGAGTTATAAAGTTTACACTGAGCAGAAAAGTTTTAAGTATCACAAGCTTAAATGAAAGAGTAATTTAATTACAGGCCTGCAAAATTAACAAATCAATAAATATTAGTGCGTCAAAACACCACCGCCCTTATGAGATCTTTCATATTTAATGATAGAATAAGAAGCAGCCTGAACACAAGCTCTAAGATGAAGCTTTGTTTTGATGACAACATTAATTCAGATGCCAACGTCAATGATTGCACTGTGATATTATCATTCTGTCTGTGCTGTCATCAGTTTTCTGAATATAATGACACTTGCGGAAACAGAGGATTCAGCCTCCCTGTTCTTTAAAGCCACACTAGGCAGGAACTGTTGTTTTCTAAACACAACATCCACATTTGGCCACAAAACCCTGACTCAGCAGAAGTGAAAGATTTACTCATTTTGGATTGAGCTTTGTCGGGTTGGACTTTCACTTTTTTTGTGTGTTTTGGCAGTGTGTGCTCGAAGGGTGATGCCCAGAAATGTCCAGAAAAATGAAAAGGGAAAAGAAAATGCAGGCAGAAGAGTTTTAGCAGATACAGTCACTGCAACACGCTTTTAAACAAAAAGTACATGGTTGTTGTTTTTTAGGAGAATCCTGCATAATATACCTTTAACCTGCTCATTAAACATATGAAAACAATTGCTTTAGTAAAAGATATAAAAATCATGCAGCTGAAAAGATCCAGCACATTGCAAATGATGAGATAATATGTTTCTTTACAGCCTGTAAGCTAATCACAATCTGCCACTAATGCACAATTCTGTGTCGATAGTCATTTTTACGCGGCACAGTTGTTCTGGGTGAAATAAAGTTGAACAGATTGCTGAATGAAACGCTCTCCTGTCCCATTTGCCTCCACATCACAGGACCATGTCGGGAAAACAACATCCTGACAATTAAGGTGGCCATTTAGTAAACAGTAAAAACAGCTTGAAGGAGTTTCTAACTGTTGATTTGCAAGCTGCATTAACCTTTACTTTTGATCAGTATGAGCCTCACACATATGGCTGCCCTTTAGAGGCTCCATGTGTAATGCCGTTTTTTTTCCTGTTTTTCCCTTTTTTTTCTCTATTCACAGCAAAAGCACTCAGGCAGTCAGTGACATGGCAGTCGGAACACCTGAATTTTTAGGCGGGTTTCATATTTTCAACTCAATTTACTCAGGGTGACAGCCTAGTCTGGCTTAGATTTTCAGAAAAATGATGGACAGCCGAACCAAATGATTGTGTATATCAAACCGAGACTGGCATTACATTTCTGTGATCCTCCCAGGTCTTTTAATAACTCCAAGTTTGAGGAACACCATCCGGTCTCATAACACATTACATAAGACTAAAGTGAAACCTTACATGAGGAACAATTTATTTTATTAATTTTTTACAATATGCCTACCTTTTTTATTCTTGGCCTGAAGGACAGTGTAACACACATTTCCTGCACATCATGAGCACGCACAAACACACACTCAAACCCACACACAGAACAAAACCAACCGGATATGCTGTGTGGTTGGGTGCCATTTAACATTCAGTTTACATCACAGCCAGAGTTAATCATAGAGATAATGGCGTGCATGCGTGTGTGCATGTGTGCATGCATGCATGCGGTGGACAAGGCTGCAGTGTTTATAATCTGTCAGATGTGCTCTACTGCTCGCAAGGAAACATGCAATCATTCTCTCATTACCAGTTTTGACTGGATGCATTGAGACACACTCAGCGGCGTGCACACACAAGCAGGTATAAAATAAACACACACACACACACACACACACACATACACAGAGACACACACACACACACCTATACAGGCTGGTGGGATCAATCCACAGTGATGAGGCACATTTGTTTGGAGTGACCACAG
>JAOWBC010001255.1:15403927-15415913 GCA_028566105.1 Hypoplectrus providencianus | reverse complement strand
GCTGAGATAGGCACAGCCTCCCCGTGACCCGGGATTACCTGGATAAAGCGGTTCAGAAAATGGATGGATGGATGGATAATAATAGTGATAATAATAACTTCTATTTATATAGCTCCCTCAGAAACAAGTTAATATGGTGCTTGATGACAAAACCAAAGACAATAACAAAAAATAATAAAAACTATTTTAAAACATAAGTGTAAGGTGGAGTGTTTAAGTGAGTGTTTCCCATCATGCCTTGTAGCACTGTGTATTCATGTTCAAATATGTGTTTGGATAATTAATGTGTTAATGCAGTGTGAGGTTGCACACAAGTATTTACGTTCATTATTCCTTATTGTCATTTTTGGGAAAAAATCAGAGAGCAACATGAGGGAATTTATATCTGTGTTTTGTGACAATCTGTCTCTGCTCATGTGTAATGAGATAATGACAGCTACGTGACTTTAATATAAAAAAGTGACAGCAGAGTTCAGAGCTCGTCTCTCAGCTTCTGGCTTGCTAACCAAAGCTTGCCACATTATTTAAAGAGGTGAAAACAAAGTTTCCCTGCCTGCCCAGGAGGTAATCTAACAGCTCGCTACATTGGTGCTTGATGGAGCAAATCTGTTGGGAATTTAAAAGCCTGTTTCCTGCACCGAGCTCCTGCAGAAAACACAGCCGCTTATCTTCACGCCTGCAGTCCAAGAGTCTATGTCTCACATTCTCAGGCCTTTTCTCCTGTGTTTTCTTTGTTTAGTTGTTATTTCTTTGTTTCAATTCTCTGCCACTCGCTGTCCTTTCCTTCTGTCCGAGGATCACTGCATCCTCATCTGCCTTCCCGTCTGTTTGCCCACCCACCTCTGCTTCTCTGCTTCTCTCCAGCCAGCGTGCGTTCAGCCTCGTCGAAACTCCAGCATCCCTCATTACTCATCGTTCTCTCCTGCAGACTTCAGGACATCATCTCCATCCATCACCTCTGCAGTGAAATGCATTTTTAAACCCCCTGTCTTCTGTGTTTCTGGTCCTCGCTCAATCATTTTAACATGACTCAGCTTGAAAAGGAAGTCTGGTGCGTGTTGTCTGATTCTGCTGTGGACCAAAGAACCAAACTATGATTTGCTAAAAAATCTGTCTTGGTTTGAGTCCCAGTGCACCAGAGTTTCGGTTCACTACAGGTGAAAACTTAGTGTGAACTAAATGAAAGGAAGTGAACAAAAACATAGAGCATTTTGGGTTGAATTGAGCAGAAATTTACTAATCCAACAGCATCAAATGTCTTGTGGTCTAATGATGAAGTAGAACAATGGAAATAAGGTCAGATGATCACACACAAGGTTCAGTCTAATGTGCGCTCTGTGTGTCCGTCCTTCAGATTTTCCTAAAAAGTTTGAGGGATCAGCACAGATTTCCGCAGCACAGACAAACTGCACATTATTAGAGAGGAAACATTCCTCAGATGGTTGGTGAATCTGGCAACCTGCTGCTTGGCACGTCTGTCTTCCTTGTGTGTGCGTGTGTGTTTGTGTGTGTGCATGCAGTTGGCACCACTACACACACTTCACTGTCATGGTTGTCTTCAACATCTGTCCACTTTGGAGAGCGACCCAGCCGGCTCTCACACTGAGGAGCGAAGAAAATTGCCGCTTTTCTCCCGAATGGCTTCAAACAGCTGGAACGTGCTGAGTTTACATCAGTTTACATATGAAATATATGCTAAAGCAGTTATATTTAAATCACACACACACACACACACACAAACAGGTGTTAAACAAAAGCACTTCCACATGTACGCCCCATTCTTTTGAATGAAATTGTTAGCATCTGGAGGGAATTTCCTCAAAATCTTCCACTTGGACTTGAATGAACTGATTAGATTTTTTGTGGTCAAAGGTCAAATGTGAAGGTCACTGTGACCTTTTGTTTGTCCCCATTCATAAATGCAAAATATCTTAGGAATCCATAAAACTTAATAATCTTTGACCTCTTAAATACATGTGTTTGCATTACTCATAACTGACAATAATTATGACTACATTTTATTTTTTTAAAAATTGGGTTTATTTACAGTACAGTTTTCATCTAAAAATATGTCATAAATTAATTTGCTTATTTTACCATTCTCCATATAAAGATAAACCTTTTTGTTACAGAATGAAATCCGTTTTGTTTAACTGGAATCAATCACTGGTTAATTGTTTATTCTCTCAGTGAAGCACTTTAAAACAACTGTTTAGAAAGTTTTTAAATAAATAAAAACTTTGCCTGTTTGCTGTACTAACAGTGTGGATGCTCCTGCAGAGGCTGCGCCGCCTCTTTGCTGCTTAGCCCCGCCCACACAGAGCGCTCAAACCGGCCATTGGCCCATCACGGCCCGGCTCGGCCCTCCGGTGGAGTTTATAACTTCAGTGCGAGATAAAGCAGCACAGCGGGAGGTGACCCACTGACTGCGGCTGAGGCTCCTGCCCGCACCGGGGAGATGTTATAAAACAGGAGGGGAAGGCTCTGGATGTTTCTCTGCCCCTGAAAGAAGCTGAAACTCCGCCACGATGTGGAAACCAAGCGGTGGATCAAAGAGCACCTTCAGCTCCGCGCCGGGACCTCGCGCCGCTGCCGCCGCGGTCACCTGTCTGCTCGTGACCGGGATGCTGGTCCTCACTGGCGGACAGCCGAGCAGCGGAGACCCGGTGGACCCTCCTGTGGCTGCAGCCTCGAGCGGAAAAGTTTTCTCGGCGTATTTCCGGAAACTAACCCGGGAGAGGCGAGCCATAGCGGAGCCGCCGCGGAGGAGCGCTCCGCCGGGCCCAGTGGAGCATCTGTCCCCGGCAGACCTGTTCATAGCGGTGAAAACCACCGGGAGGTACCACCGGCAGAGGCTGGAGCTGCTGCTGGACACCTGGATCTCCAGAAACATGCAACAGGTGAGTGGGGCGATATTAGAGGTTACCTGAAACTGTTAACTTCATAAACAGGTCAGCTTATTCTAACACTGTTGTGCTTTTTGTTTTGTTTCAATGAAAAAGAAAATCAAGATAAGGTATATATATAGGACATGGACAAAAAGGCACTATATTTACTAGATTGTAAAACAGAAATAGCAATTTAACATAATAAATGAACAAGAAGATAAATTAAACATGGTCTTGTTAGCTGCTGGATTAAAAGAAGCTGTGTTAAAGTGAGTCCAGACCATTCAGCAAGTGATTAATCATTAATATTTTTTATTATTATTTATTTATGTGCAACTCCTTGTCACATATTAGGAGAACAAACTGCTTTCAAAAGTACTGACAGGGAATTTACTGTGACTTTAAAACTTCTGCTGCTGTGTTATCTATCTGCTGGTAAGAGGAGCAATTCATTTAAATCCAAAGTGTTTTTATCTGATCTCATGCAAAGTGTGATCCTGTGTAAATCCTTCCTATATCAAGGGAAGTTGTATATGTATAGTAAAAGTTTCCCTCATCTCCTCCTGCAATTGCAAAGCAGTTATAAACCCCCTGACATGTGACTCTTTGATCCAGCCTGCTGGTGAATTGTAAAACAGAGATAGAGGCCTTTGTAATGCATGAGAGGGAGATCTGAGGGTTAACAGGCCGTGTTGACACCATCCAGGCAGAGGACGTACAGGAGGGACCAGGCTGAATGAACCCTGGGTCACATTAGACATGCACAGAAGGATGCAGATTGGCTTTAATGGCTGCAAACACAACAACAGCATTGTTCAGGTTTGGCTCAGACTGTCATCAGCATGCAGAGACTCACTGTAGTCTGCATTATAGAAAGCAGCTTTAGGCATCGTAAACAATGAGTGGCTTTGAGATAAATACAGTGACATCAATCATCAAACTTTATTTCTGTAGCACTTTTCATACAAATAACTCACAAACACACACACACACACACCCTGGCCGCCCACAGACCATGAATAAATTAATGATTAGTAGAGGTTGTAACATTCAGTAACAATTAAAATCTTTCAGAGTAAAAACAAGAACTGAGGACACGCTACGTTAAATCTCATTTTCTCGTTTCCTCATTCACTTTACAGTGAGGAAACACCAGATACAATTTTATACATATAATAAAACATTAAAGGTAAAGTTTGAATCATTGTTAACATCACATCATAATGCCAGGTTAGCGAGCTGGTGCATCCCGTCAGCGCTCCGCCTCACTGGGACGCTTCGCTGGGACGCTTCGCTGGGCAGAGAAGAGTTTTGGAAAACTGAGCTTCAGTTTGACACTTTAACAGTCAGAGCGCTGCCAGTGCAAACCTCAGCACCGGGGCTGACAGCAGGCTGGTGGGCAGGGACAGGAAGTGACATGATCTGGGCTGGATTTGAGTTACTGCTGATGCTAACAGGCACCCAAAACCAGCTACGAATTAAATTAAACTCTAATCATGTAACAAAAAAACTTAAAACATGAACCTGTCATTATTCCTGTCTCTTTCGTGGTTAATGTTTGTTTGAGAATAAAAACTCCCATGATTCCACTAAGTTTTATATTATTTTGATTGACGGCCCCCTAGTGGCAGATAATGATACTGTTAATGTAAAAGTGTTGTATAGCCCCCTTTTATTCAACGCGACAGTTATCAGCTGTCTTTACTGGTTATATTTGCTTTATATCTGCTGTAAGGAGTTGAGATAACCAGGTCCAGCAATAAATCACCTCAGAGACCTTTATTTTAATCCTAAACCAGTCATTTAACAATAAAAGGAGCCTTTCTTTCACTAAAGTACTTTCACATTTGATACCTAACTGCTCAATTTGTGTTTCACTTGAGTATTTCTTTTTTTAACAATGGGCTCTTTCTGTTTAGTTTTTTCCATTAAGCCAGTGTTTCTTTAATTCCAGTTAATATTCTGGGCTATGTTCTCTAACAGGGCTGCAAATTATCACTTTAGTTTTTGATTAATTGCTTAAAAGTGTGATCCAGTTATGCTTCCCCAAATGTGTTTTTTATCCCACCGTCAGTCAGTAGATAACTGCTGCCATAGAAGGAAATGAAAACTTATTTCAATCATAACTCAATTGGGGAAATAGTCAGATAATTTTGGATTAATCGACCGATCATTTCAGCTCTGAATCTTGATGTTATTAAAGAAAAAAAAACACTCGTGAACTCCCTCGTCAGTAAAGCAGCAGCAGCTCTGGGATCTGGAGGGGCTGAAACAGGACTACTGGATTTGGGAAGAGGGAGGTTGAGCCTCACAGATAAATATTTGAGATCAAACGGTACGAACAGACAGCTTTTTGGTCTGAATCACGGCGGTGAGTGAGTCAAAGATGGATCTGTTGCTGTAGAACACATGGCGCTGTGGTGAGCTGCACCCAGCGGCTTCAAAGCTGCTAATCGAATGCAGACACGACTGTGGAGCCTCAGCGGTCGCTCTGATTTCCATTTAAACCTCAGTGTTTGGAGGAAGGACTGAGCAAGTCTCATCTCATGCTGCACACACTGTTGATGTGTAAATAGAGCTTGTTGGGTGTGGGGGGGTGGGGATCAGCTGATGTGTGTGTGTGTGTGTTTGTGTGTGTGTGTGACGCATTCCTGCATCTGCTCTCACGGTCAGGTGTGTGTGTAACTCTACCTGTTTCCCAGACACGCCTCTATACTGTGAGACTGCTGAGTAATGGAAATACAGCTACACACACACATTCTCACAGTGTTACCTTCACATACACACACACACACACACACATTCTCACAGTGTTACCTTCACACACACACACACACACACACACACAAGCCCTGGGAACTCACTTGAGTTCTCATGGGAAGTTAAAAATGTGTCTGATCACAAGAGGAGTAAACACACACACACACACAAACACACACACACACACTGCACTTTCTCCTGCCCCTCTTGTTGTCAGTGTTTCCTGTGTTGTAAAGCTCCACTCCTGCTGACCCTCCAGTCCCACCCCCTCTTCACTGTGACCCCCTCGGCCCAGCACACACACACACACACACACACACACACTGCTGTGACACACACTTGAACAGACTCAGGAGCTGACTGCTCTCTTGAGGCTTAAGAGGCTCAGAGAGAGAAAAAAAAATGGGGAAAAAAAGCCTGACGAGAGCTCACAGCTGGCTGGACACACAGATATGTTTTTCTCTCTGTGTCAGTGATGTGATCGCACAGATTTATTATCCGGTTTGTGCTGCCTGGCAGGACGGCTGCAGTGGAGTGCGTTCAGTGAACACAGAAAGTTTGAGGACACTTTTTTTGTTATTGTCTCTGTCATGCAGCTCTTAAGATTCCATATCAAACAACAACTGCTCATTTTAAGCTTTAATTGGACGACAAAGTGTGATTCATGAATCATTTAGTGGACAGAAATAAATAAAGGCACGTTTACACAAACTTAAAAACAAGTCAATACGCTTTCTATCCGACGTCGAGCCCTTTGCAGTTAATTAACGTCTGAAAGCTATAACATGAGGAGACGGTTGGCAGCCTCCCTGCTGAAGTCTGCCAGGCTGCACTGCAGCAACCCATTAAATATTGATCTGTTGGTCTGCAGGTCGAATCGTCCCAGCATTGATGGTGAAAAGTTTTATAGACTTTAAGGACAGTAACAGCCATTTTAACAACATTTTAAAGACTTTTTTTAATGCTGTTTTTAGCACAGAGTTGTTGCCAAGTTGGTTAAATAGCATAATTATTACCCTAAAAAACATTATTAATATTGAGCAAATGAGACAAACATCAGAGGAGCGCCTGATAGCAATTAAGAACATAGTGAATCTGATAAAAGCAACGCAGCGCACATGTTTAATGTTTTTAATGTTCTTTTTGAACTAAATAATGTCTATTTAAGTTTCCTGGTGTGCACTAAACTATCATTTTTATATATTCATTGTGGTTTATCCCGCCTCAGCTGAGCACCCAGCAGAGAGTCCCCGCTGTGCTCAGGCTGGCTCGCCTAAAATAAAAGCTGAGATTCTGCAGTTTAACCTCATTGTCGCTGTTTTATTTAATTTAAATCTCTTTCCCTGGATCACAGATGATGTTTACACACTCGGCTCTGCATGTGCACCCAGGGTGTGTGTTCACTTCCTGTGGAAAGTCGAGGGGTCTGCACGGCTTCCTGAGCGCGGCGTGACCCTCGACCCTGTCACTCATCACATAAACACACACACACACACACACACACACACACAGCTGCTCTGCTGCTGATAGACGGGAGGTTTACCTTTGTCCTGGCTTCACTCCACTATTAGCATCTCTGGCTGCTGCTGGTGTGTGTGTGTGCGTGTGTGTGTGTGACCGAGGAAACAGGTGGAGTCTCACCTGGAATCATTAAACAGTCGTCCTCGAACAATGATGGCGGCGCAGTGAGAGCTTCTGTACGATGGTGTTTTTGTTTCCCCGCTGGTCGCTGAAGGCCGCTGGAATAACATGAACTGTGTGTGTGTGTGTGTGTGTGTGTTTGTGTTCTTTTCCACAGACGTTCGTGTTCACTGATGGAGAGGACGAAGAGCTGAGGAAAAGCATGGGTGAGCGCACACACGGTCACACACACACACACACACACACGCAGCAGTTTCGCTGAGTAGCAGCAGTGTTATCTGCAGTGTGTGAGCAGGAAGGCAGGAACCAGGCTGCTGACTGGGCAAAACTGTGTTTCCATGAAGTGCAGGAAGTCACTCCGCTCTTATCAACAGGCCTTTCCTCATCTTACTCATGGAATTGTTTTGCTTTCAATGAGGTATTCTTCTCACTATCAGACACTTTGTGCAACTCAGTGGAAAAAAATGTGTAATTGGGACATTTATGAGCAGGTTGGATCATAATAGGACACATTTTAAACAGCTTTCTCAGCTGCTCCTGAAGTGGACATTTAATCGAGGCTTCTACATCAGACAGACACACAGGGTCCATAAAGTCTCCTTACAATAAAAGAAGATATATGTTAATCTGATTAGTCCTCAGTGGGTATCTGTGTATTTCAGGTCCCCTGTTGGTATGAAAATACAAATGGTGAATTCTTTTTTCAAGGATTTCTACCAAAAAGTTTTAGTTTATTTTTTAAGTCAAGAATCAATTTGTGGGCCCAGACATCTTACAGCACCACAATTCCTAATTCTAAATGATATAATGACACAAATCTTTGCCTGTAAAACATTACTGCACCTCCTGCAGTTTACATTTTGCACCAGTCCTTGTTGCAAATTCGACAGATTTTGATTATTCTCACCATCCCTCTGTTTACCATCCAGGAGCTCACCTGATCAACACCAACTGCTCAGCGGCTCACACTCGCCAGGCCCTCTCCTGTAAAATGTCTCTGGAGTACGACACCTTTATCAGCTCTGGAAAGAAGTAAGACACACACTCAACACACACGGGAACAGTTGTCCTGAACAAACACAAAGAGCATTTTCATTCTTGTTTATTTGTTGCAGGTGGTTCTGTCACGTGGACGATGATAACTACGTGATCGTCGGCTCCCTGCTGAAGCTCTTGTCTCAGTACAGTCACACACAGGACGTGTACATCGGGCGGCCCAGCCTGGAGCGACCCATCGAGGCCACGGAGCGGCTCGGCTCGGCTGAAATGGTAAACGTTCAACCAGTGGAGGGTCGAGGCATGTTATTCCTCTGCTGAAAGCCTGTGTCATAGTCTCTGGTTAGTTGCCTTCTTCTGAAATCCATTGTTTGACTTGTAAAACTGTTTCTCTGCTGTGTGTTTGTGCGCAGAAGCAGGTGCGCTTCTGGTTCGCCACAGGAGGAGCAGGATTCTGTCTGAGCCGAGGTCTCGCCCTCAAGATGAAACCCTGGGCCAGGTGACTCTTTGATAAATGACACATGGCATATATGTGGAACATTTTCAGCTCTGATGTGAGAGCTCCTGGTTCTTATGCTGTCGGTGATCCTGTCCCCGTCCAGTGAGGGCGCGTTCATGGTCACCGCTGAGCACATCCGCCTCCCGGACGACTGCACCGTCGGGTACATCGTGGAGGGGCTGCTGGGTGTGAGCCTCATCCGCTCAGCGCTGTTCCACTCACACCTGGAGAACCTGGGCCTGGTGTCGGACATACACAGCCAGGTAAACACACACACACACACACTCACACGCATTCATGTACACAAACAGAGTCGGCTGAATGTCTAACAGTTTGTGTTTTTTGTCGTCATTCCTCATCAGGTGACTCTCAGCTACGGCACAGTGGAAAACAGCAGAAACACCGTCAACCTGAAAGGAGCGTTTTCAATAACTGAAGATCCCACGAGGTAAAAATATCTGTGTGTATCGCTAGTGTTTCTTTTAATGAGAAATCCAGTTATATTAAATTTTGTAAAGAGAATGCAACTTAGGAAGGTTTCCATCAAATTATTTAGAACAGTAAACAAAGCTGCATTAACAACAATTTGATTTTGATTCAATTTAGCAACTTCTAATTATCCTTTTATGTCGGAGTGGAAACAGCTGATCTGTCATGTGATTTACAGGTTCAATACGCCGGATAAAAAGTAGTTTAGGTGCTTGTCTGTATCGCTCGTTGTAGTGACCATATGACATCACTGCTGACATCACAAACTGACCTTACCTTTAACCTTCCTGGCATTAAGGGGATTTCTGTCCCATTCGTCCAGCGTCCCCTCCTCCTCTCCCTCCTCTCCTCTGCTCCTCTCTCCTCTGCTGCAGTCGCAGTAATTGAATCAGTGTGTGTTGAATCGGGCTGATTGTCATTATTTCTGGAGCTTGTCAATAGACGCTGATGGCAGCGAGCCGGCTGAGGCTAATGAGATAAGCTTGTTGACCTTTTGCTGAAATGGTTAATTGAAAAACGATTGAAAAAAAAAAAATCAGACAATTAAAGTTAATCATGCTGTATTTAATATTCTCATGGCGGCTCTGCAGCTGCTCAGTGTGTGTGAGGAAAAGCTTTAAAACGTGTTCTACAATCCTCCTTTATGTAAGAAAGGTCGTGTGTATGTTTTACTACGACGACGAGCTTCCTGGCTTTGTTCATTGTGTGTGTGTGTGTGTGTGTGTGTGTGTGTGTGTGTGTGTATGTGAATGTATGCACACGGCTTATTGTGTTCTTATTGTGAAATCCCCAGTTGGCGGCTTCCAGGCATTGTGGCGCTCATTTCCCTCTGTTTCTCAGGTTCAGGTCGGTCCATTGTCTGCTGTACCCAGACACGGCTTGGTGCCCGAGCCCCCGGACGCTCTAACACCGCCCGGAGACGCGCACACACAGGCCGCTGGAGGAGAAGACGCTGGTGTCTGCAGACGTCCAGGAATAAAGACAATGAGTCTCACTGCTGCCCTCTTCTGGCTGCCTGGTGCTGAATAAACATTTGGACAGACATGTTTTCCTCCCGTCCAGCAGCAGTCTGAGTACTTTTACTGGGGACGACAGTTTTTATGAGTTTGACACCTGAACTTTGACCATGTCAAGTGCTAAATGGTGTCAAAAGGCCAAAAGCTGCAGCCAGAGAAGAAGATTTATGGCCAAATTCTTTGGATGGATGCAGAAATTGAGAGACATCTTTACTTTTTTAAGATCCTGAGGATGGCACGAGAAAGGAAACCCAGATGTTACCAAATCTGAAGGATTGTTTGTTGTTTTTTATCCTCTAAATGTAGAGAATAATCTGTCAGACCTGCTCCGTGTTTCCATCAGCTGCAGCTTCTCACACTGCATTCAGGCTGAGCTGCTCATTGAGCTTACTGCTTTTATCATATGTAAAAAAAAACAAAAAAAAAACAACTTTATTGAGGCTTAAAGGTTTATTTAGCTCTGTTGCAGCATGTTGCTTTATTTTTGGTCATTGTAGCATTTATAATAATGTGTTCACCACACAAGCAGCCAGACACAGATGATTACCGGTATATTGTCTTTTTTTTTTTTTTTTTACACTTTTTGTTGGGACTTAAAACAAAACACAGCAAGAACCACTAAAGTCATGATCATTCCCATAATTTTAAGGAAAGTGAAAAGAATTAGAATTTTTGAAGTTGAACTTTGAAGCTGTCTGTTAACTGTAAACAGCTTTTTCGTAATGTCGCCTGGTTGCCAGATCGTTGTTATTCAGAGATGGTTTTATATTAACAGGACAAAGTGTTTGACAAAACTCTGAAGATGTGAGAGAGAATGTTCTTTGTTTGCTTTGAAGTTTTTTGTGATAATTCTCTCTGAACCAAAGTTATTCTGCTTTTCCTCCCATTCTCGTACATTTCCCGAGTCTTCTCTCCACTTTATCAGCTCTGCTTATGTGAATATGTTCCAGTTTTCACTGTTACACTTTATATATGAAGGAAAAATGAGTCATTACTTTTCGGCACAATGATGCCAAACACACTGAAGAGGAATTCATCAGTGTTAAATGAAGTTTTATGGTGCCAGTGTTCAGTATTATCTTTTCTCTGAAGTATATCACTATGACTGGGCACTTTGCTGTTTGATTTCTTATTTTGCAATTCATTATAGTTTAAAAAGGACTTTTCAGAAAAAAAGTTTATAAATCTTATAAAAACTCATCCAGTGAGACTTCTTAGTGAGTTATTATTCTATATAATAAGGTGGAACCAGGTGGAATCATGGTCATTAATGATGTTAAATCTCTTTAAATGGTTACACAGCAGCAGTGTAACAATAATATCCCTAACTGACTCATGTTGGGTCGCCTTCTATCTTTCTGTGCATTGAAAGCAGTTGTTACAACTGAACGAGAGTTTTTAAGTTAAATTCTGTCCCGCGTTAAATGAATGTATATGATGAAGTGTTGCTTCTGAAGCAGAGCTGCTCTCCAGTATCTGGACTGTATGTACACATGGAATAAAAACTGGTCCTCGATATGTGGCTGTTATTGTCATTATTTCACCTCTGACCTTGTTTATGAGCTGTTGGGTTCCTGTCTGGAGACCCCAGTCCACCCCACCCACATCTGTCACCCCACAACAGCCGTCCTCTTATCTGATGGAGCCGAGCACACGGCCCCACAGAGATAATGGAAGAACCAAAACATTAGCAGACT
>JAOWBC010001255.1:15367166-15381015 GCA_028566105.1 Hypoplectrus providencianus | reverse complement strand
TCCAGTAACTCTGATCTATTATGACAGTTATGTTATTCACAAGCTGCAGCAGCAAAATTTAGCTCACCTCAAATTTCATTTCATGTTTTGGAGTCCTGGAGGTATATTTATGTGTTTCAGGTGGAAAGAAATCTTTGTAACTTAATTCAGTATGTCACAGTATGTGACAGGACTGTTTACTGACTGGCTGCTGGCTTTCTCTGGCCACAATTTGCCACCAGATAAAAACAGCCAGTGCAGGCTACACTGCTTGGTGTGTCTGCAGTGTAAGCTAATCATCAGGAAACATAATTATTAATACAAGGAAACTGACAGTACCATGACTGCACAAAATGTAAATATGGGTTACCATATGACTCAAACATTGTGTCTTTCTTGTGTAGTTTTAGGAATATGGTGTATACAGCTGATACAGCCCAGTAATCCCTAGAGAAAAGCTTGACACTCCTCTTAAGGCTATAGGGCAATTCCTTTTAATTGGGGAGAATGATTAAATACATATGAACCTTTACTCACTCAACTCTTCTTAATAAAGCAAATATTTTACTTGTAGCAGCTGAAGGGGGAAAGGGTGTTGAATGCCTTCAAACACACATGACTTTATTATAAATGTATAGACGTGTTGCATTAATGGGAATAACTTCTCACCTGCAGACGAGTGTGGCGATGATGACGCACCAGGCGGTGCAGCAGCAGTCAGCGCTGGGCTGCTGGGAGTGCGTATGGGAGTGCGAGGAGTCGTCACTCTTGCGTCGCCGGCAGCAAAGCCAGAATGAGTAGAAGAGGAGGAAGAGGAGGTCAAGGCCCAAACACACCAGGGCTATAGCCCCGAGCAGCAAAATAGACTGGAGAGAAGAGGGACGGAGGGAAAAAAAAAATGTCAGTTGCAATAAAAAGCATGCATAAGGTCATTACAAGGTTTCTGTTATATTTTTCTGTCAAACTTTGAGCTTGATTCATTCAGTCCTTATCACAGTAGACAATTAAGGAAGTGGGCTGAGTATACAGGAAGCAAATCAGCTGATATGAGCAGAAACTAGATACAAAGACAAACCGCATGATCTTCCTGTGTAGACAGACGCACACAGGCTTACAAATTGTGTTCCTCTCTTCAGCTATTTGGGGCCAGAATGTAGTAGCTGTTAAATGGGTGTCTGATGGATACCATGAAAAACACATTTGCACACCATCAAACAGGCACACCTCCATAGAGTGAGCGGAAGCAATGCAGTTGGGGAGCTGTGTGCGCTAGAGACCCACCACACAGATCACACACCCTCTAAAAGCTTTGAAGTGTAAAAGAAGGAAGGGGCGGTGGGGGCAGACAGAGGGAGAAGTGAGGGGAGGGTAAATTTGGAACAAAAAAGAGGCTGGAGAGACAGAAAAGGAAGATGTGAAAGAAGATGACTGAACTGAACACTAAAAAGGGAGGATGGGTAAAGGCAGAGATGAGGGCTGTTACAACAATTTGCCTGGAACTGATGAAATCTTTTTTTAACACACACACACTGCAATGTTTTTCTTTCCCTGCTGGGAATGTCTGGAAAAGTCATTGTACTGCAGGACTGTGGGGAGACAAAGGCACGTTTCTGGAAAACCAAGATCTCCACCTGCTAGACTACTTACATTAGACAAAGGAACTGTGCCACAGTTGTGCTCGAAGCAGCAGTACAGTGGGATTGTGGGGACTCCTCCATGGTTGATAACAAAACCTGACTCTGCCGCTAAGATCCTCAGACATCCTGGCTTCCCAGGCTTTTTAACTGCTGTTTTTTTTGCTGACTTTTTCCTCACTAGCAGCCAGCAATCTCCTCACCCGGAGGCAATTTATGTACCGCTACTGTAAATGTTCATGTATTGTGTGAGTGAATATGTCCCATAATTTACTGCAGTTTCAAAAAATGCATCAAAGATAGTGTTTTTTCTTCCAATAGAATCTTTAAGGGATTGCATATTTGCAAAGTTAAGCATAATATTCTGGGGCAGTTTCTCCCAAGAGAGGTCACAAGATGTTTGTGAGAGCACAAATGTTGGAATGAGGTGGACTGGACATTTATCAGCCTGCTAGTAGTTTGAGTAATGTTCAGTTAAACTGATGCGTGAATAAAGCAGGTCATTGTCTGGAGAATTGCCAACCAACAAGTGCATGTGTTGATGATGTTACTATCATGCGACTGCCGCAAAACTGGAAGACTACAGACATTCCAGGATGAAGAGTAAGGGTCATTTACCCAAGAAGCCACCATCAGACCAATTCAGGGGAAGCAAAGAGATCAGGCTGTTTATGAGCAAATTACGGGCCAGCTATGTCAACAAAACACTGTCATTTCTACAGCCTACAATTTTCATCATGTCCTGCATTCTTCACACACGTGTCATCTCCTGTTCTGTGCTACATTTATAAAAGGCCAACTGGACAGATGGGTTCACATGAAAATAGAAGCAGATATACACAGCAAGGCTTTAAGATAAATGCTAACTTTGGGCCATCCTGGAGTGCAACCCACTTAGGCTTTGCCCTTGCAAAGCAGCGGGTCTGGATTCGGATCCAGCTCACAGCACTTTCTTGCACATCTCTCCCTTTCACTGTGTATCTATGTATGAAGAAAATGACCAAAAAGACAACCTAAAAAAAGAATGCTATGGCTCATATGATTTCCCTTGAAAATTTCTGAACTTCGCAACCATCACAGAATGAACCATTCTTTTACCCCGGTCACACCAGAGCCAGCTGATGCGCTGTCACCGGCTTGTCTTCAAAGACACAAATCTCTTTTCACATTGAGAAACAATGCAGCCTGACAAGATCAGCATTTCCAAGCAAAGTGCGAACTGTGGCAGATGTGTAAGCAGGCCAGCAAAGGGCACTGCATCAAATCTGGAGGGCTATAGTCAATCTAGCTCAGCTAGTAGGTCACTAGAACACCAGAGCACTAAGGATGCATTATGATATATAATAGGATGTGACCTGCAGTGGTATAATATGACATCTGAAGGGAAAGATGAGGGCTAATCTTAAACAGCAGTCCAAACCACAACCCTCAGTCCCTGCTGAGGCATCAAAGTACTTCTATTGTCCGCGGTCTCAAACTACAACCCTGCTGCTAAGAGATATTAATTACAAGCATTACAATTAATATCCACACAAGGAAGGTGGTAAAGACAATCTTTGTTCAAAGATAATAAAGCTATTGTTGCTATTTCCAGTAACAGAGTAATCAGGAAGGAGCACCCTGCATTTATAAGTCATTTCTGTGTTTCTGTCATTACCACATTATTATTTTCTCCTGGGAAAGCAGCTGGTAAAGCTGGGCCCAATGAGAGGAAATCAGTTGATTGCTTTTTCCCAGACTGCTTTGCTCCAACAGGTTAAAGAAGATGAGCGAAGGATGGTAGAGAGGATCCTGATGGGAGAGGAGGGGGAGATAAGCTCTGTAGATTCCTGGTCTGTGGTATTATCCCGTGTTATTATCTTTAAGCTTAGTGCTAGAAACGCTGTGCTATGGTAAAGGCATACTGTGTTCCACTAATGCATTGTTTGATCTCTTGTGTCTTTAAAATCAACGTTAGGGCTTAATACCATATAGGGTAAAAATGCATTAAGCTCTATAGTATGAGAATGAGAACCTCACGCTACACCGTAGATGTTTTCATGACACTCATCGTAAATTATGCTACAAGAATGAAAATGAGATGGCACGGATACAGGGATATAGAGGAAAGTGACATGATAGAGAAAGTGCTATTTTCATCATGAATTAAGCTGTGGGTCTGAAACAATTAGTGAGACAATTAACAGAAAACTAACTGGAAATATTTTGATCATCAAGTTATCATTTAAGTAATGTATCAGGCACTTTTATTTGATAATCAACTCAATTAATCAACTTAATATTTTGGGGTTTGCAATCTTGGTCAGATAAAACAATGCAACCTTTTGCAATCCCCTTCTACTTTCTAATATTTAATGAGCATATAAATAAAACCATTAATCATAAATGAGCAGTAGTTAATTAATCAATAATGAAAATTAATCTTCATCTGCAGTCCAATAAAACTATTTCAATCCATTATGATTTCCCATTCTTTTAAATCCAGTAAATGCAAATCAAAAATTTAAATGCTTTTAGTAAATCAACTATAAATTAGCTTATTTTGTTGTGATAAAAAAAAGACCAGTAAGTTTCATGTGAGGAGCTGTGATCCCTGAATGTTTAATTTTTACTTTACATTAAAATTGTCCCCCAACTAATCATGTCAGTATTACTGTGCATATAAAGCAACAACTGACCCAGAACTGTTGATGTTTGCTGCATGGGTTTAATGTTAAACTTATAATCTGACTGGGGACCAGGTCTTTGCAGCCACTTCACAGCGCTCCCACTGTGTATGATGGCCGCTAGATTAACTGTCGGGCTGACAAACCATCAGAGCAGATTAAGCGGGGATCAATTAGCTACTAATAAGCATAGTGAGCTTGGCTGTGGATGTGTGTGTGTCTGTGTCCTTCATGTGTGTGTGTGTGTGCAGATCTATGCTACTGGAGATCGGCTTGCAGGCTGGAGGAGGGGCTAAATGTTAAACGCCCAGGCACAGTGATCTACTTTCAATCTGTCTATTTCAGTGTGAGTACGTGCACGTCTGTGAATGCGTGTGTGTGTCTGAGCTGACAGGATCAATCACTTCCACCTCAGTGAGTTGTCCTTGCACTCTCCCTGCCTGTGTGTGTTACTCTGTAGTCAGGCCTCGCCTACTATCCTCTCAACTTCTTTCCCGAAGCTCTGACTGACCTCGAGTTCATTCTGCTAATATTCACCTGTGCTACTGGGTCAAAGGGCAATCAAAGGACTGAAGGCAAAATGTGTGTTCAGACAAAGGCCTTAAGTGTGTCCTATTTCTATGTTTAAACACAAAGAAAGGTTCAAGAGTGGTACCTTTGCACCCTGATCCACTTTGATCCTTTTTAAAATGCTATGAGATAATGTCTTCCACTGCGCAAACTGTAGCAAACTATTCAAAATAGCAATTACAGACTTACTTTCCACAGCTGGGAATATGTGTTATTACAGGTCACATGATTCCTCTGTAATGTTCTGCAGCTGTTTAACTGTGGCTGGTAGCTGACTCTGCGATTCTAGCATAATACAAACAGACGAATGCACGCACACACACATACACACACAGATAGGCACACAAGCTATTCAAATGCCTCGCAGAACCTCAGGATGAGAGCTCCTATTTCAGCTCCTCAGGAAAAAAAAATGTTTTCTTGCAAAAAGACACAGTCAGCATCCAAAACTAAGTCAAAGTCATCAAAGGACTACTGCTGTTGTGAATGACTGCTAGGTTTTTAAATTATTATTTTGTTTGTTTAAGAGGAAAAAAAACTTTGCATGGGAGATAATAAGAAAATGAGTGAGTGACATTGTGTGAGAAAAAAGTTTTGAGCAGCTTCAGAGCTCAAGAGCTGAATACAAATGAACCTGTGCCAAATCACATCAGAAAGAAAAACACTACACAGAAGAATCTCTCTCCATTGTGTGGGGGTGTGTGAGAGTGTGTGTGTTGTGGTGACGGACTCAGTGCACCGAAGGACACTGTGTAGGACCTTGTTTGTATGTGTGTGTAAGAGAGAGTGTGTGTGTGTTTGTGCGTTTCTCAGCTGGATGAGTGGATGCATGAAAGCCTTTGAGACAGATATACTGAGCCAATCTAAAGACGGGCTTCAGTGAAAGAGTGAAAGAAAGAAAGAGAGCATTCTTTCACAACAGACTACAGCCCTCCCCTTTCCACTCTCTTTCCCCCCTTTCTCTCCCTCCCTCCCCCAGTCCAATTCAACCTCCTTCTTCGTGTTCTTCTCACCCTCTATCCCTCCCTCTCCCTCCCCTCGTCTAGCCAGAATTAATGATTTCACCCTGAATGGAACCCCTATATTCACACACACACACACAATAACACGCACACACATACACACAAGCCCTGAGGGAGATCTGTGACCTCACCTCGACAAACAACACTAAGTGCTAAATACGCACTGACACAGAAAGTGAACAAACTGTACGTGGCTTATATACATACAGCATATACATATAATATGCACAACTGCTGTACATCGTAATGATGTACCAACAACATATGATCATATTGCAGGATGCTCAGTGACATAGAAACAGCCCCGTCTGCTAAAATATGTCAGGATGTAATTAGTCTAAAAAGGGGGTCCTTAAAATTCCAGTGGTCACACACATTGACACACACACTCACAAAGGCCCTTAGTGAAACATTGAATAGCTCGCAGGAAGTGGCTATTTGGCAATTTAGAAGCACCTCCCATGGCTCATCGAGTCTTCTCTCTCTCCTCTCGCCTCCAATCAGTCTCTTTTTTATCTCTCTCACTCCTCCTCTCTCCCTGCTTCTCTCTCCGGTTCCCATCTCCCTCCCTTGTTCATGGCTGTGGGTGCCTTCCCACGCTCAGCTCTTGAACTTGCACGCCCTCCCTCCTCTCCCCGTACATGTCAGCAAACTACATTGAGGGGTGACTGCGGCCCATGAAATGCGGGATTCTAAACGATGTGTCTCGGCTTTATGTGGGTTCGCAGGGCTGTGTTTTCTGGTGCAGAGACCTGGAAGTCACCTTGTTGGAGGATTCAAATGAAATGCAGCAAAAACTGGGCCAAAGCCCATCTTTGAGACAGGGCTGCTCTCTACGGCAGCACTGCAGACTTAGGCAGTGTTTTATCACAGACCAACTGCAGGCTAGTTTTATTGCTTTATACAAATGTTACTGATTGCCATTCCTTCCATAATTGGTAATCCAAGAAAAAGTTAGCACATCATATGTTAGCCCATATTGATGTCCTAAAGCTGCTAGTTTTGTTTCAACCAACTGGCCAAAGCCAATATGTATTACTTTTACACATGATCATACCCAAGCAGATAATCTTCATATTTAATCGCACAGTATGTCTCCGGAGCTGCAATCCACTTTTCAAATAGTGAAGCCTCCCAGCAGCAGGGAGTGAGGCACAGGGACCGCAGGGTGCACTAGCAAGATAGTTTGCCATTAAATGAGGCAACTATCCATCCCACTGCTGCTGCTAACATTGTGAAGAAATTTAAGTCAAAGGATAGCCCAGCGCTGTTATACAGTTCAAAACAATCATACTAATAAACTAAATAGCATATTTAAGCAGGATAATGTTACCCTTGCATTAGCTTAGCTAACTTCAACAAAAATTCTCTGGATTGAACATTTAGGATAACGCAAGTACACTATTTAACTTAATATAACTATATAATACAGGTCAATGCGTTTCTATGCAGAGGTGCTCTACACAGAAACTAGAACCAAACAATATTTTGCATTTTGGCTTCATAAATTACTCAGATTTTTCATTGATTACCAAAATTGTCTCATCTTCGTGATCATTTTCTGCCCACTTACAAAACCATTAGATGCCTGTGGCCTTTGGAGAGCCAAGAAAGCAGTGCCTACTCACTAACTATCAGCAGGTTGTCTAGGATGATGTGTAGGAGCTGCAAGCAGATCATCAAAAATGTCATTTTACTAAAGTGGTAGAATTCTACAACACTTTAGGAAAGGGACAAAATTAAAGTTATATTGTTCAGCAGTAGTATTCTGTTTTATTTTTCCTATCTTGCTATTTATCTTCATATTATGTCATATTGAAGCCATTCTGCATACCGATCCCAGGTTGGGGACTACGTGAAAATCTATTGATTGAACTAATAAATGCTGCATAACAAAGATGCAGCGGGTAGGGAATCAGGATCTCAACTCAAGGGCATTTCTGTCACACACACACACACACACACACACACAGCATTGATCGATGCAGGGAGGGAAACCACAACTCTGGTTGCGGGAGAGCCTCAGTCACCACTTGGCCACTCTGCTGTGAAATTACAGTGTGGGCAGGTGGCAGGAGGTGGGATGATAAGGTGATGCTGCATGATGAAGGGGATGATGAATTCTGAGTGGGAGGTAATTATTCCCCCGTACTTGTCTTACCTTCTGGTACTCAGAGTCCTCCGGTCTGAAGTCACTGCTCACTTGCTGGAATTCAATGTTGAAATGAGGCAGCCGGTGGAGCAGATTCACCCACCAAGGCGGAGAGTAGTTCACTACGGCCGCCATCCTGGTCCAGCTACCTGCCGGCTGTCACTTCACTCTCTGAACCGACTCCTCACACGGACACTGGAGAGAAATTCACAGCTGTTAGGGGTTAACAGGGCACAAAAATTACTGCATGCACAAATCACACGCCTGTCATGGAAGGCAGAGCTAGAAAAAAGCTCAAACGGATGCCATCACACCAAACATATCGTTCAATATCCACAATCCTTGCTTTTAATGCTGCTTCCTAACTAAACATCAAAATCTGCTTCTATTTGCCTGAGTAATTACTGATGACTGACATTATAAAAGCCAATGTGATGAGTTACTGGTGATTAGTCACTAACATGGGCGGGAAAAACATGCCAATCAACACCAACATGTTAATATAATTGCACACAAGCTTTTGCCATTTGTTAAAGATACGCTTGAAGAGCATGGTTAAGATGTCACAAAAAAATTCACATAGAGACGTTTCCTTAATTACCATAAACATAAAAGCTTTTAATTGATAAATACAGGAGCTTCCTATCAATGGCACACCTGTACATGCTGCTGGGTGTGTGGGGTTAACAAGGCTAAAACACTGCATTATGACATATTACTTCATATGTTTTCCTAAAAATTCAGTGAAATCTTTTATGAAGCAATATGATTATTTCGCCGTTTTCCATTACAGTTTCGACTGTATTGTGGATTATAGCTTTGTAATATGTAATGTAATGAGCCAGCATCATATTAACATCTTCGTGTAATAAAATTGTTCAGCTGTCTTACACACTCCAATCAACAACAAAGCATCACATGCATTGATATGATGATGATATCTGCGCTAAAGTGTCATTTTAAACAGCCCATGGTACGCAAATATTACAGCCATAAGGTCATACTGTATACTGTACATGAATTATAGCATGACAATAGCATGGCTGACAGCTACCTCGCATCACCCAATTTTACGCCCATACGGCAAAACACAGGCATCGTGAGATAAATGTGTTGTGGACGGGGGAAATGGCCGTTATATCAAACCCCACACACAACCACGACTCTTTCTCTTATAATTGACTTACTGTACCAACGCATGTAGGTCAATTCAGTCGAGGGTATCCTCACATATTCAAGCCGCAAGCCTTATTTGTACTTACACGTTGAGTCAGTAAATTGTTAGCAAAAAAAAAGAAAAACGGATTAGCTAGCTTTATCCTGCTTTGTCTGTTAAAACTACCGCAGTCTCACAGAGTCGTCAAGGCAACGAGGAGGAGAAACGGCAGGAATCCGCTTCAGGGCTTCATGTCTGCGGACATCAAAGCCTCCGAGCTCGGTAATAGGAACCGTGTTACAACCTACCTAGTGAAGCCAAAGCGGATGTAGACTCTCGTTTAGCGTAGTCTTGGGAGTCCAGGCCGGCGTATATTTCACCTATTGTCTTCCCAGATCCGGTGGTGGATTTGAACACCACAGCCGTGCGCTGCTGCATCAACGCGGCCGTACCGAGCTAGCTGCAACGGCTGCAGTCCCAACCTCATTGAAAACAACGGAATAACGGTCACCGACCCGGTCCGCTCACATTTCACCGAGACGCCCTCCTGTTTTGACTGTCTTCCCGGGGAGCAACAATGCCACGGTAGAATAGGGGTTAAACTCGTTGACCCGCAACACTGTGTCTTTTTTTTCTTTAGTTTATACCGTCGTTTTTCTGTCCTAAACCATAACGGCTCGTGCTCGTCGGCGCTGTTCCCACGATGACCGTCGGTTCAGTGCATTTAGCGCTGCGGCTCTTCAATTGGATGATATTGCTGGAGCGTGAAGCAAACACGGTGTTTAAAAAGCCCTGGAGGACGGGGCTTTGCGGCAGCTCCAGCTCTGCAAATGTGTGTGTGTGTGTGTGTGTGTGAGAGAGAGAGAGAGAGAGAGAGAGAGAGAGAGAAAGAGAGAGAGGGCACAGTGTGTGTGTGTGTGTGTGTGTGTGTGTGTGTGTGTGTGTGTTGAGACAGAGAGATAAAGAGCAAATGCGCAAAGAAGTCGCCCCCTACTGTTTAATTTGTGGTAGTACATGTTATTGAGCTTTACCCTCAGTGGTGGTATGCAAGTCCTCCCTAAGGCAGGGGTGGCGGGCAACCTGCGGCTCTGGACCCATTAAGTTTATAAAGAAATGTGCATCATAGCTAATGAAAGTCTTAACTTTAGTAGTTTGCCTACTTCAAGTCTAATTTTGAGTTTTCCCAGCTAGTTAAGGTTTATCTTCAGATACTCTTTGATGTCCTGCCTTTTATTTTCACTTAGGTCCTCGCTGTATTATGAAAAAATGTAAATAAATACCCATTGTGACCAGAATTTATACTTAATATGCCATTTTATCTTCATGGTGAGGCTCAATATAAGGTTTCTGGCGCCATTCTGACTTTTTTGTTCTTCTTTTTACCAACGATGGCTCTTTTGTTCATAAAGGTTTCTGAACCCTCCACTAACGTATTTACAAAGGTAAATTTTTTAGTATTTTTAATATTTTATTTCATGCCTTTTATATTTCTGCTCCAACACTTAATTAATAAAATGATCAAGTAAGTAGCTCAAAATCCTACAAAAGTATAAGAATTATTTGTGGTAAATTGCACATAAAGTATCCTAAGTAGCAGGTTTGTTTGCAGGAATGTCCTTAAAAGTACATATGTATGCATAAAAGCATCAGGAAGAATTAATTCACATCAGACACAAGAGGCTTCATTATAAAAACTGCATTTTATTGAATGTCTCAGAAATTAAGTTACACACATCGTGTGGGGAAAACTGCACGCCATCCATTCGGTCTGTTGGCCTCCCTATAGGTTATCATTTGTCTTTTTCTGAGCATTATTGGCATTACTCTCTGAGTATCCTCCACTGTACTGACTGTGTGTTTAGTATTGCAGCAGACTGATCTATAATTTATTCACAGTTTGAATCAATAGTGCATCAGTTGAGAATCATCCCTCAAGCATACCTCAGAATCAGCCATAATTTATTAAGCGCACAGGATGGATTAGTGTAAGGATGGTTGTGTGTTACAAATCAGGCATGTCAGACTATGATTAATTCATTATTTCAAGTTTGTGATATCAGGATGATGTGGCCCACTTGAGCCAGCCAGGTTAAGAGTAATGAATACCTTTGTTACTGTCATTTGAATGACTGCAGTAGGCACTTTGGCAACAAAACAACTACAGACAAAACTTGAGACTGAATAAAAACGGCTCCTTAGCTCAAATAACAAACAATGGATAATAAAGGGGATTTGATGAGCATGTGAGGCTTTTTCCTACACTTACAGAGAATATCCTACAGCCTCACATCAAAATTTTAATAAGACAGAATCGTAGATAAGATCATGATCAAAGTGAGGTGTTTATGTGCCTCTTAACATGTCATAAACCTGCAGCCAACCTTCCAGAATATTCTGGTTATTACTGTTGTGAAAGAAAGCGCTTTGTAGACAGAAAATATTGTGTACGTTCAGTGTTACCCTGACAAACTATCCCAGCTACTATTTGCAAGTTCAGTAAGAACCCAAAGCATAAAGATTTGGTTTGTATGACTGTGCAAGTCTTTCACTTACAGGCTCTGAGCAGAAATTCTTTCTGCACACACATCCCTCACTTTCACTCACACACACACACACACACACACACTGAAACACACGCATGACCTCAAAGGTCTATAACATTAAGACTTCTCTGCTTCTCAGAGGACGTGACGGAGACACAATGATGTCATCAGAGTCGTCAGAGTCGACTGCAATGGCTCCTCCAGACTCAGCTGTGCAGTGAAGCTCAGTTTGGTCTGCAGGAGATAAACGGGTGTAGCTGTGTTTAATCAGCCAAGCATCACTTTTTTAATTGCTTTAAACGTAAACAGCTTAGAAAAACAACCCTGACTTGTGATAGAAAGTGCAAATACAAGAATCTTAAGTAGTTTTCAAAATGAATATTTATGATTTTAAGAGGATTTGATTCTCATTTCAGCATGTTTTCCTCCAGAAAACAAAGTTGGAAAATCTAATTAGGCTTAAAAAAAAATAATATATAAATATGTGGTTGACCCAAACATGCTTTTATAGGTCAACAAAACAATAAAAAGAAAGGTCCCTCTCTCTAACCTGCTGCGGGTTCCATCCTGGAGGAGTTAGTGCTAGACACAAGCCAGGGCTCTTCTCTCTCACCCTGCTTTTTATCATCTTCATGCGGGGATGCAGCTCCTTGGCAACAACACAACAGAATACCACTCACATACATCATCACAAATATATATGGATGAATTATGCAGCTATGGTAATTTTAACAGGGTGCATTAAAATAGGAAGAACCCTGTAATGTCACACTCCAATTAAAGTTTTCCTTATTTAAATTTAACAGATATTAACAGTGTAAGACCACATGCTTTTAACCAGAATTGCACCAAAACTCCTACAACAACTAAAGAGTGTCTGCTTAAGGTTTAAGAAAATCAGGAGCACAAGCTCAAAGTGGTGCAGTCCAAAATCTCCAATGCCCACTGCACATCAAATGCAGGGGCAGTCTTGTAAGTATGCAGGAAGAAAAAAAAAAAAACGCTGACATCGCTGCTCTGTTCAATGCACCCATCTGCTGTCAAACTATAAGAAAGTCGGGGAGATGGAGAGAGAGAGAGTAATGCGGAAGCTGATGGAGTCAAACAGGTTCATTCAGGTAAGGAAGCAGAAAGTTAGGACAGGGCTCTTGAACCGTGGCAAGTTAACGTCCTCGGGGGTTATCTGAGGTAACCACATTACAGTGCCACACACACAGAGGGCTGCTGGGTGTGCTCGTCAGTCTTTGACAGGGAGGCTGTAAAAGCTCTGCCTGGTGCACAGGAGACAGGCACCCAGGAATTAGATCAGTGTGCCAGCGAGATCCATCACGACTCATAAAGGTGTCAGGGAGAGCACGATGAGTGATTCGGGGGTTGAGAGCAAACCGATGCCATGGTGTTGCGTTTGTGTAAAACATCAGTTCTGAAGCCTGACTGACGTCAGTTAAACAGCTTTAATCGCTGGTGTGTTTCCTGTCCCATTCAAATATCTTTCATTATCCCCACAGTATATGGGCTTCCCAAAGAGTCCCCCCTCATCGCCAAGTACATTCACTCAAGTTTTGTACTTAAACACAGTTTTGAGGGACTTGTACTTTACTTGTGTATTTCCACAGTTGTAAATGTATTTTCATTATTTCATTATTTTCAAATTTCATTGCAAATATTGTGCTTTTTATCCACTACATTTAGCTTCCATCTTTAGTTATTTTTCCAGTCAAGATATAACATGTATAAATACGAATCAATTAAAAATGATTATGCATGTTTAAAGCAAACTACATAAAAGTATATCAAATAGTTTAAAAGCTGCTTACATGAATGCATCAAAAATAATCATAAAATAATGTATTTATAAAGCAGTCTCAGTATGTCCATTCTGCGGTCAGTAACTTCACTTTTAAACTTTTGGTACATCTTGATGATGATATTTTTGTACTTTTCCTGAAGTAAGTTTTAAATGCAAGGTTTTTACTTGTAGTGGAGTAATTTCACAGTGAGGTATTAGTACTTTTACTTTAGTGAGGGATCTGGATAATTAAGTCCATAGAATTAATGAAGCTAACTTTAATAAGAGATTTGGTGAAGATATGTAGCCATAGAGTAAAACTAGAGAATAGGAATTGG
>JAOWBC010001255.1:15312952-15325115 GCA_028566105.1 Hypoplectrus providencianus | reverse complement strand
GGACCAGGACTTGGGCGGACACAGCCGATTGGCCAGGACAGATTTCCCACTCAGAGGGTTAACGGCGACCAGAGAAAACAGGGAGGCCTTCTTACACTCCTCTTCCTTTTCCTCCTCTCTGGCATTGACCTCTTTTGTTTCTTCCTCCAAGGAGCTGAGCAGCTGATGCTGCAGCAGGACAAATAACACTCCCTGTGCACCGACACACACACACACACAGATGAAATCAACTAATGAGTGAGACAGATACAGACACACAGACAGCAGCAGCCTCCTTTAATAGACTAATATACTTACACAGTAGGAGTAACCTCTGAGACAGGCTGTGTGAGAGAAACCGTCTCCGAGGAAGATTCTCTGCAGCAGCTGGCCCGTCTTTAAATTCCTGCAACACACAAAACACATTTAACTGTAAACAGCAGAATAAAACATAGGAGCAACATTTTGATGTCATCCTTACAATTTCAAACATCCTTACTCTCTGAGAGAAATGTTGTGCTGTGTAATGTTGATGCTTCATGTGCCAGATAACTGAGATACTTGTACAGTAATAAATTTTTATATAATAAATTTGGTTATATGAATGCAATTGGAGTTCCAATAAAGTTAACTATAACAAAATAAAAGTTACATGAAACCATGATTAACATTTGTAAAATCTCTTGCAGAATGTTTTTTATACACTTTATACTCACATGGTTTTGCAACTTGTTCTGTACATACACATAGTTACCTGCATACCAGGAAGTGTAACTTTAGACCTGAGGCTCTTTTATACAGAACTGACCTTAAATGTTACACTTTTTAAAAACAACACATGTAAGAATTTAAACTTGCCTATGTAAACTGACCCATGCTGTACCTAATAATTCATTCTGAGCAAGTGAATGAATCTGTGCTTTGTAATATGAAAGTGCATTGAATGACAATCCTCCCCCTCCTCTCCTCTGTTGCTAGCCACAACAAAAGCACATCAGATCAATCTCAATAGATAAATACAGACATATAAATGCAGAATCTGTCATGAATGGGACAAGATTTTTGTATAAAACGCTTCCTGGTTTCTGAGTGCTACAACTGTGTTTGAGCTGGCTGTGGTTGCAAGTCTTTGTAGAGAGCAAAAGAGGTGCAACACATTGAAATGCATTCTCAGAGTTCATCAGCTTTGGCTCATGATGACTTAGAGACTTTTGGAAAATCATGTGATATGAGATGTGTGCTTTTAGAGTTTGGCCAAAATGTCGTCTGCAACTAAAACACCCTTTAAAGGTATTGATAATGGCAACAATCAGTTCAGTGAACTCTTCAGATACTTTTTGACATTTTGCTCTTAGTGAACCACTAATGACTTCTCTGCTCCAATCTGACCAGATAAAGAGGTGTCCTCCGTCATCTGACCCAATCAGAGCATCCGACAGTCCGTCCACCGGAGCGAGGGCCCCGACACAAACACCAGGACACACGAGAGGCTGAGAGCTCGATGTGCTGAGGGAGAAAGAGAGGAGACACTGAGATTCCTGTGCAACGAGGAACTGACTGGAAGAGAGGAAAGAGCCACAACAGCGACTCTGTTACCTGTCGCTGTCTGTCAGCGTGAACACCTGCAGGGTGGAGCCGCATGCTGTGTGGGAGGACGTCACCACTCTGGACTTTGACAAGGCCACAACGGCCTGGACGACGCCCTCAAAGAGCAGCGTGTGTGAGAGGCTGGAGCATGACAGTATCCTGCACACATGGACAGACGCACAGTTAAACATGAAAAGCTCTGGAAAATTTTAATTTGTCCACTAAAAAAATAGTCTTGAACATTTGAAAAAGAATGTCATAAAGTCAGATAAATGTGTTGTATTCACCTCACTTCTCTGATTTCCAGCTGCCCCAGAGTCACACACATCAGCCCAGAAACATCTGGGACAGGAAACACATTGATCACTGGCTGTAAACAGAAATAAATCATGAATGAGAAATTATTGCATGTTTGTCAGTAAGTGTAACAGGAAAAAACAAAGGTCATATGTTAATATTTAGTCCTTTTTAGAGTGTCAAAAGAAACAGCTAAATGTTACAGCTTTAACTGTTTATTATTCCTTTTTCAGTATAATTATTATTATTATCTATTATTCAGGTTTAACTTAGGTTTGCAAGGCTGGGAAAGGGATCCATGCCCAAAAGAAAGGCCTAAATTTCTGTCAGGAAAGGAGAAACACATTATGGATATCAGCAGGTTTTAGGGTATGCAAAGATATTGCACTGTTGACCTTTTCATCGGTATAGCAATGAAAGATGGATGCTACCTTTGCACGATGCAAAGAAGCAAAATAATCTGCAACCATTTCACCTCACCTGACCATATTTTGACACATTAAACACGTAAATCTGGTTATGCACGCTGCAAAACTTCATAACTCCTTTTTGGAATATCTTGAATATTTTGTGCTTGAGAACACAGTTAATGATATAAAATATGAAACCAACAATCCTTTTAAAATAATTCCTTGAATGCCTATTAATTAATGACTGATGTACACACTCACCTCAGTGAAGGCCCAGGTGTGTGTTAAGCTCCAGTCAGAAGCTGAAGTCTGACTCCAGAGACACACGGCCCATTTCCCAGCTGCTGCTACACACAAACCACCTGAGGATCCGAGCAGACAGCATGCATCCACCAGACGGCCTCCTGCTGGGGCCTGAACACACACATACAGGCAGTTATTCTCTCTAAAATGTTTTACATTATTGCTTCTTGCAGCCATTCCAAACTCCATTCCAAAACATTACTTCTTAATTTTATGCCAAGGACAATTTTTTTTTTTTTTTACCTTGAGTGTGTGTTTGCATCTTATCACGTGCTCTTCTGTTCTCAGGCCCAGCTGCCCGCCTGTATGCTGTGGCTGGCTGCTGGAAACCGTCGGGCAAGTAGGAGGTTCAACCCTCTGGGTCTGATCGTCGTTACATAACATCTCAGATGACGCCTGGATCTGACAGGCAGGCGAGGTGGGAGGCTGGCCTGGAGGGAGGGAGGGACAGGGCGAGAGAGTTGGAGGGGAGAGCGCCTGGGTGGACGGGCTATGAGGGGGAGGCAGGGCGAGAGATGGGGCAGAGGGAGAGGGAGTCAAAGGGAGGTCCCCGAGGACAGAGTGTGGGGTGAGACCTAGTGATGGCATTGTGGGGCTGGAGAGGAGCACAGAGGAGGGCAGGTGTGGCATTGTGAAGGGGCAGGGTGCTGACGCCACAGGAGGGCTCGTCAGGATCTGGGAGTGAACTCTTCTGTGCGGTGAACACTTGTTCTGATGTTTATTATCCATCTGTCTGTCTCTGGGAGGACTGGGTTCAGCAGATTTCTTTGGATCAGTAGCAGGAGATTTCACACCCACATGCTGCACAGGTGACTCTCCTGGAGCTTCCCCATCATTACATAACTGTGCAGGAGTGCAGCTGTTCAAATGCTCCTCAGGGGTTTCCTGCAGAGGGAAATCGAAGGAAAGAGTCTTGACAGATCTTTCCTCTGTTTGGGGGTTTGTAGAGCTCTGATCCTCCAGTGGACGGACCTCTGTAGGACAATCTGTTAGCTCTTCTGATAAAATAATGGAGGTCTCTTTAAATTGAAATTCTGAGTCCCTGGTTACATAATCATTCACCTCACCAGCAGGTCTGTCTGCAAAGTTGATATGTGGCTTTGGGTTGAGCAGAGGGTCAATACTCAGAGTGTCTTGCTCTTTGTATTGATCGACACATTCAGCAGCACAAATCTGAACCACAGACATCGATTCCTCTGAGGTGGCATGAGTCCGACACTCTGGCTGAAGGATTTCAGCCTGCTGCTCTCTGGGGTTTTCTGTAAGATCTTGCTCAGATGAATCTTCAGTTGAGGCCTCACTTGTCAGTTTATCTATAAGGTTGCACTCTATTGACAGGTTTTGCATGTCCTCAGACTGTGCAGCAGCTTGCTGTGCTTCAGTAGGATTTGGGGGACTCTGGATCGTGGGTGTGAGGCTGAGTGGAAGAGCCATCACTGGGTCACTGCTGCTGAGCTGGGCATCAAAGCGCCGAATGCTCCTGCGTGTATTGTACGATGGGGGTGTGAAATGTTCAACCCCTGAACCCATGGCCACTTGTCGGAGCTTTTGCAGCTTTAAGGAAGCAAACTGGTCATCAGGGAGGTGGAAATCTAACGTCAAATCAAAGTTCATCAGGTTGTTCCCCAGCAGGCCGGGGAGAGGAAAGAGAGACATTTCAGCAGGCGGAGAGGCTGGCAGGAGGAGAGATCGGCAGCTTTCTGCACCTGCAGAGCACAAGAAAATAAGAAGAAAATAAATGTTAGGAAATAGTTTCACAGCCCATCTTCATTTGTTTGATTTATAAGATGATTTCTCATCTCATCTCATAGCCTCAAAAACACTTGTTTTATTTTGATGTTACCAAACAATATTAAAATGTAATGTCACAATTATTAAATATAATAATAATAATAATAATAATAATAATAATAATAATAATATAATATTTAACAAATATTTTTATTTCTTTAATTAAGCTTAATATTCTAAGCTGAGCAAGACCAGCCTACAGACCCCTTCCTTATTATCTGTGTCTCATCACTAAAACACAAAGATTTACAGTCACAATGACAGTCTTACTTCTGCTCATCTGTGAGGTTCCTTCAGTCCTGTTGCCGCCCCTCAGAAAGATAGGAAAGACCTTCTCCAGAGGATCAGAGCCTGACTGAGCTCCAGTAACTCCAGCAGAAGGCTGTGTGGCTGTGCTGTGGATGGATGCAGGCTGGGGGTTGTCCTGCACTGGAACAGTTTCTCCTGGAGTGAGGCAGGGTTTTGGTTCATCTGCTCCATGGAGAGATGGGGAGGTAGAGACCTGGGAGCTGAGATTACCTGAGGATTGTCCGAGGCCTAGTGAATTAGAAGGGCATCGAGGGGTCTGAGGTCTCCCTCTACCTCTACCTCTTCTTTTCCTCCTACCTCTTGCTGGACGAGCAGGGGTGACCAGAGGAGAAAAACATGCATCCGTGTTGATGTGACAACTTGAGATCTGTTCTGAAATCTCACTAGAGCTCTGACTGTTCAGCTCAACAGACTGTGATTCCATATGAGGATCTACAAATGACGATGAACCTGAATCAGGGTTGTGTGTGCCCCTGTTGGATCCTCTGCCCCGGCCGCGGCTCCTGCGGCGCTGTCCTAAGCTCAGCTGGGAAAGTATGACGGCCTGCATGTCAGGCTGACTCTGCGAAGACGTCATACGCCTCGTGGTTCGGACATAGTACTCTGCTGGGAAAATAAGCCCCTCTATGAGAGTGCAGGAGTCCAGGAGACTCATCTCACTTTTTTCTTCTTTTACTTCCGCTGTGTTATTGTGACTTTTTTCACTTTCTTTTTTCTCTGCCTCATTTTGTTCATTATCATTATTAGTGCTGTCACCACACAGCCTTCCATCCGGCTGTCCTCCACTATTCTCATCTTCCACTCCTCCCTCTTTGTCCTCTCTTCTTTCATTTTGCGCTTCTTGTTTTCTCCCTTCAGTGTGTACAGCAGGTTTCAACAAAGAGACTGACTCTGATTGTTTTTCCCCTTCAGCTCTTAACTCGTGTCTCGTCTCTTCACTTTCTTCTAGTCGTCCCTGTATCACTTTTCCCTTAACATCCTCTGTTTCCATTTGTCCATAAGTGTTCCAGTGTGTAAGCAGCAGAGATGGAGATTCAGAGTCTGTACCAGAAAAAAGCTCCTCACTTTCATTCACTACCTCTGTTTCTTTAGTTCTGACTCGCTCTTCACTTCCTTCTGGTCTAACAGACTCCATCTTTTGACTCTGCTCCAGCCCTTCCTCACTGTTGTAGTCTGTGCTCCTGCCAGCCTCGGCGCTCCTCCTTTCCAAGCGCAGGCGGCTGCGCCGAGACCTGAGGCGCAGGGAAGGACTGGTTCTGAGTCTCTGATGTCTTGCTGGGTCATGGCTGTTGTCAGGAGTTTGTGGGCAAGCAGCATCAGAGGGGAGCAGGAACTTGATCACTTGGTTCCTCCTGGAGTTATCAGAATCTTCTGGACCTTAAAAACATCAGAACATTTTCACTGTAATTACAAGCACAAAAACACTGTCTTCTTCAGATTAATGACAGTACTGTCAACCGTATTGCATAATGTTTTTGTTGTTGTGTTGTTTATGTTATGTTATGTTTTTTTCCTGATCAAATTAGACACCACCCTTCCTCTTTACAATCTCAAAAACAATAACACTTTTTAAATATTAATTCAGTCGGATTATTTTGTCGGTTGCACAACTTTAAAGTCATAATGAATGAAAACAACAGGAAAAATACACATACATTGGTATAAATCGTCTATGGGTGTCATGATTCTCCAAATCCATGACCAGATTAGATTCTAATGTCAGGATTTGATTAAATTTAGTTTGTACCCTGACAACTGACAATCATACCTGTGAAATTCTATTTTAAAAAGTTAAAAGTTCAAAATATCAAGCGTGAGATAACTGCCATAATTTACGGAAATGTGCCACATTAAGGTTGTACTGTCATTTCTTTTTTTTTTTTTTTGACAAACTGACTTTGATTTCAATAACTTAAATTGAAAGCTCATTTCAATCAATTTTTGATTCAGAATTAAAACCTTTACAAATATTATTTAGTATACTGCATATCTATAGCTTAACTTTTGAAAAATCTATTTCACTTTTAGATATTCTAAAAGTTAAACACACCTCTGAAATCTTTGCCAAGGATATGCACTGCTATTTCCAGCTGAATAGGAAAGACTCACCTCCAGTGTGTCCCTGGCACTGAGCTGTACTTGTTGTCCCATTGTTGGTGTTCAGTACCAGTGAAGAGGGGTGTAGGCTAGGGTAAGATGTCACCTCTTGACTCCCCTGGTCCTGGTGGTTGTGCTGGTTGATCCTGCTCCTCACGTGTCTCCTCACTGCATCCAAACGCTCAGCACGCTATGAGCAGATCAACACAGGTGAGTGAGGCAGAACATTTATATACTGATCTTATAAAGGTAAACAACATGAACAACGCTTACCTGGAGTCTCTCGGCTGTCCTGAGGTACTCCCTCTGTAACAGTGCCAATTTCCTACGAAGCTGAGGGGGATAATGTTAAAATGTTAACAGCAGCCGGGAGACATATCATTCAAGGTTAATTTTGGCACATTTTTATATCGTACGTGTTGTAGACACATGTACAGTACCTTCTCCTTGTCATCACAGTGCAGTGTGGTCCTCAGCAGCTCCTCAAAGTGCATATCTCCACATTGTTCTTCATCCAGCTCACTCGCCCTTAATATACAAAACACTCAATTTAAAGATGAGCTTCGGAACGAATAAGATGACATTAGTTTAGTTGGTACATCTCCGTGCATTTGTTAGAAAAACGCAGCTTTACGCAACGTTAGCTAGAAGGCTAATGGCACAGATCGAACTTAGTAAACGTACTTTGAGCGAAAAGAAAACACCGATATTATAGTAAGAGTAAAGGGAAATGAATAAAATTCGTCTACTTTCAAACAGATATACTTCGTTGAAATGACAACTCGCCTATAAATTAATGTCGGTTATTTTTTGGGACAGACTTACAGTGGGACCACCGGTGTGTCCATGGGAAGTTGTTATGAAGTTCGATGAAGCGGGAATCGATTGAGTTTCAATTTCCCGCGACTGCCTCAAACAGACCTGAGCAGCGGAGCTTCGATGGCTCGAGCGGAGCAAAAGGAAGCAGGTAAATGTGAATGATTCTCTATAAATCACCCTAAAATTTACTTAATTAGTCACTAAAAAAATCATATACCACATATGTATAACTTCCACGTATAAATGTGATTAGCTTAGAATGCCAAAATGTAGAAATTGTCATTTGTAAAGTAAGATAATTTTAACGGTACAAATTTAAACCGTCAAACTTGTCAGTTATAGTGTCCGACCCAAACAAGCTAACGCTAGCTTAATATTTTAACTAGTGCAAGTTAACAAATACCACAATATCACAATTATAATACACTGGTAACAACTATTTGTCAAAGTTCTTTTGGCCGACTCAAAGGTAATAATATTCAAAAAGGGATACATTGTTTGTAGCTAAAGCATTCTAAATGAGCTTACATAAAACTTAGAAAATTGTGAGTCACTCACTGGTATCTCTTGAACTGAAATTGAAAGAAGCAATTGTATTTGTTGGTTTTATTATTGTTACTTGTAAAACCAGAAGTTGCCAGCGTATTCTGTTCCCTAAAAGAATGGTAACTAATTTCCCATCAGTATAAAGTAGGGACATACAGATAAATATGCTGAATATGTGTTTGTCACCTGAAAAAAATGTCACAAACATTGCCAGAGAAGAGTAGTTTCTGATGGATTTTTTTGTTGACATAGCCAATTAATCATCATGAGTAATGTGTATGCAATCACATTTACTAAAACCTATCAGAATCACAAACAAAACTTCAGCTGAAAGGTATAAATAGTGAGTTTTAATGCCAAAATAGTTGTTCCAATATATTGACAAATGTTTAAAAATATGTACATTACATGGGAATATATAGGTTCCAAATAAATACCGTGTAGATTTACATTTCTAAAACAATTACAGTTAAAAACAGTCTGAACTTTGAAGTTGTTTTGGACTCATTGAGTGTAAATAGTGAAATCAGCCTATAGGCCATTGCCTCATAAGTGCAAACTACATATTTGGCACTCTGTGTAGCCTAAAACAATTTCTAAGACTGTTGTAGTATTTCAGCCTAATTGGACTAAAGTGTGGTGTCTGTATGTCGCTAAGCTACTTTTTTTTTTTTTTACACAGATAGGAGAATTTAGGAAGTGTGGTTCCTTACAAAACCAGCTACATGTTGCATATGCATTGGGAATATGGCAGGTGACAGATGATGAAGTGAATGCGCATGTATGTAGCTATGAATTTGTTTTTTTTTTCCCTGATAATGTAAGCAGAGGTAGTGTGTGCTCTTTATTGATGCATATTGTTCACATTTCTTAAGATATTTGGGTTCCTAGTTTGGTGAGATTGTCCTGCTCCTCAGACATCCACAGGTGAGGTACTTCATGGCAGTCATGCTGACGTGCATTAAAGGACCCAGGTTAAAGAGCATGTGGTAGAAGGCGTGGACAGACAGGCCTCCAGTTTCATCAGCGTACTTCAGTGCTACGATGGGCGTGTACAAAGGGTTGGTTAAGTTACGGAAACGTGGGCTGCTTGCTTCAATCACTTTCTTGGTGCACTGCAGAGAGTGAGAGGATGGACGAGAAAGACAAGATTTGTCGTGAGACTGACAGGTTTAATCACAGATACGGACAAATAGATGAGGCACTGTGATGCCTCCTGTGAACCTACTTTGGCAATGTCATCAGGTGTTTGTCCCAGTGTCTCAAAGATGTCAACAGATGAAGGGAGATAGACATTCTTGAAGTAATGCACTGTATCAGGATCAGCTCCAGGATACTCCTTTTGCCTCACGTCCTGAATCATCTTTGCCTCAAATTCAGTGTGCACTGGGCCTGGCTCAATCAGTGACAGTCTGGGGAAAGAGACAGAGGATCTATTTACTCAATGACAGAACAGAGCATGGTTAGAGAGAGGAAGAGCTTCTGTGGGCAAATGAGAAACACTAGTGCTGAAATAATTGACCGGGTATTATTCCAACCATATTTAATCATCACCTATTATGATGATTCATTGATTGGGTGTAGTCTGTTTAAATTAAAAAATAAATTCACACTTTTTTTCCCTTAGACCCTTGGGGTTCATTTGGATGTCATTTTTAGGGATTTGAAAAACTTTTTGACTTCTTTGCAAGTAGGAAAACAAACATTTTTAATTTATAAGTCATATTCTGTATTTTGTACCTAATCTTTTATTATTTTTGAAATAAAATAGAATAGTTTTAGGTAATTTACCAAATCAATATGCCAAAGATTCTGTAAGTTACAGCTAGAGAGAAGCTATCAATTAAGTTTCATCCAATGCCTTGTTTAAAGCTTGTTAAATTGCTTACTATTTGTATGGATGTCAATGGTTTTGATAATGACTAAGTAGCACTGGTTGCACTCACGTGACGTTAAACTTCAAGAGCTGCACAGCCAAACTCTCACAGAAGCCTTCCATAGCAAACTTGGAAGCTGCGTACACGTCGTTAAACACAACACCTACAGAAACAAAGTTAATGTCAAAATTTTACTTCAAGACAACAGAAACAGTCAAAAAGATAAGTTATTCTGCTTAGCATTTTTGTAGAGACATACATTAGTGCTTAAACACCATTTGTCTTCCATTTAGTATCCGCTCACTCTTCCATTTGTCCATCATCAACCTGAGCATTCATCAAACTAATGCTGACAAACCTACAATTTCTCCATGTTAAGTTTAACGCCCCAACCCGCCTCCTCTCTCCTCCCTCCTCCTGTCTGCTTACCCTGCAGTCCCATCACGCTGCTGACCACGATGATGTGTCCTCCTTTCCTTTTCTTCATGTCAGGCATCACCTCCTTGATCATGCGGATCACACCAAAGAAATTGGTCTCAAACACCTTCTTCATCTCTTCGATGGGGATGCTCTCTATCGGACCCACGAGGCCAATACCTGCGTTATTGACTGTTCAGGTGAAGGAGAAGGAAACAAAGAGGACAAGAAAGAACATGAGTGATAAGCATCAACCTTAATAAGAGCGTAGCCATGCAAAACAATGAGGATACCTACTGAGGACATCCACATGTCTGTCTTTGATGCCGTTAATACACTGTTTGACAGACTCATCGCTGCAGACGTCCAGTACAGCCAGGGAAAGAGTTTTCCCATATGCATCACCAGCAGCTTCCACCAGCTTATCTTTACGTTTCAGGTCGCGCATCGTTGCTATGACTGTGAACAGGTGGAAGACAAGGAAAGACAGAATTAAGAAGAGATTAGGAGATATTGTAAATGCAGTAGAATAAAGGTTTATAGAAAGCCAAAGTCCCACAATCCTAAGTGGTTGTGTGGTTTTATTATTTGACTTGCAATTTGTAAAAACCTCTACATGTAAACATAGAAGATAAAATTTGCTTGTGACAGCATATTACATGATCCTTAGCCAATGGCATATAGTCAGAGCTGTTGTTTGATTTTTCTTTAAGAATTGAATTGTTTAACACAAACATGAATGTACCTGTTTATTTCAAATATTACCAACAACTTCAATCTCAAGACATATGAGGTATCTCAGCAACATTTACATGGATTTCAATAAATGTGTTTTGTTGACATTTGTGGTCCCTTGAGGATGAAGACAACTGGCTTTAGTGATCCCTTGACCTTGACTTGAAATTAGTGGTTTTCATTAACACATCTGGACAACTATTAGTATCACTAAATCATCATCATCACTGAATGCATGTAATACCTTTAGAGCCTTTACTTTTTTTTAAAAGACATAATTAGGTCATTTTTCCCACAATTCCTTTCAGTTATGACTGAAGACAAAAAATTCTGTTTTTCTGTGATGCCACAAATTGCATTTTTTGATCAAAGCCCCTCCACACTGACTTCAAACCACAAATTGACTTGAATATTTCAGTAGCTATTATATCTTCATCATGCTGTTTTTTCCTGTTTGCAGGCATTAATCTTTCCATCATCGCTATTTGCCAGTAGCCCTACGCATAATTACACTTCTTTAATTTCCATGGGTAGCTTCCAAGTGTGAGTTTGTGAATGGTTGTAACACTCCCACAGCTCTAGGCCTTCAGGCGGCTGCTGTAAATAGGCATGTGTATTAGGCTTCCTGCCCAGGTGAAGGAGGTTACAAAAAGACAATCACTATGTGGAGAGTCAATCCGAGTTCAGTGACTCAGGCTCACCATACACACAAAAACACAAACATCATGTTATGTTGAGCTTATTCCCACTGTCTTCATATGTATGCACGGTGAGATATAAAATGTCATGTGTTTGAACAAACACATTCGTTCTGTGTGTATTTTTGTAGAGTTTTTAGAGGAGAATTTCAACCTGAGTAATCCTGTTTTTGTGTATGTTTCCTGTGATAGGATTGAATGGAAAGTAAGGAGTAAAGGTCATGAAGAACCAGGAAAATATTGTCAGAGACATGGGCTAAAAGGTGAGAATGGAAGGTAAAGTACACACACACACACA
>JAOWBC010001255.1:15271558-15292917 GCA_028566105.1 Hypoplectrus providencianus | reverse complement strand
TGCGTGCGTGCGTGCGTGTAAAGTTATACATGAATGTGATTAACCAATTTCTCCGTTCCTGAAGATGATCATGATAGGGATACACCCCGTAAAACTTTCTATAAAAATCACATGAACAATAGTTCTTTGCCTTATTTAACAGTTATGTCAGAACTACTGTTGTTACACTTGTTACGCACTACTTTCTATTATTACACGATATACTACACTTATATGCCATAAAATGGTATAGATGTCTCCCAAGCAGTAGTAACAAAGGTGACAGACCCTTTGATTCCCAACTGAGCCTTCATTTGTTATCTATATGTTGGTTCCACACAATCATCATGCCTGTGTGATCTATCAGTTTGCAAAAAGGTGAGGGGTAAGATGACACTTGTGTCTGTGTTTGTTTTCAGCATTCGGACAAAGGTTCTCTGATGTGGCGTTGTGGGCTCTGTAAATCATGAAGTTGGGACAAGATGCCAGATAGGGCAAACCTGACTTAAGGCTCTTTCAGAATAAGCAAATAATAAGCAAGCTCTGCAGCAGCAGCAGCAGAAATTGAAGGATTTTGTCATCACACAAAATGAATGACAATGAAGGACTGTATAGGCATTAGTTGAATGTGTTGGGGTGTTGGTAAGAACACACTTGTCATTCAGATATGATTAATTTCTCTTCTCTGACTTTTAATTAACACAGCAGCACAATACTGCAACCACTGAGACATAGAGGTTTTGAGTTGAAGGATGTTTCTGTATAACGAGAACAAATTAAAAGGTGTCATAATATATTCACAATGACCAGACAGGCGTAACTCATGCTGAATTTCTGCCACTTGAGAGCAAATCACTGCTTGCCATTGCATGATTCTACCTAGACCTCTGCAGGTCAATTTCAAGTCTAAAAGGCCATTAAATTAAGCTTTTTCCTTCAGTAGCTTGATTATTCAGTTAAGCATTTTGTGCAACAGCAGATCCAACCCACCAATCCTCTGAGCCATACTGTTTCTTGTCTCTTTGCAGCCAATCCTATTGATGTCCTGAAGGTGCTGGAGCTTTCAGAGGACATGGAGGGAGTTTCCTTGGAGTCAGGACTGTGCACCAGCAGGCAGGGCGGAGAGGTGACGGACCTCTCCTATAAAATCGACAAAAAGATTCAACTCAGCGCGCCCACCAATCAACTTTTCCCCGGTACATTTTTATGTAACTTGGGGTGGGCTTTTTGATGTAGTACGAATGTATTTGTTTTTTATCTAATGTGTGTCTTTTTTGCATGCATTCTCTCTAGATTCTGTATTCCCTATGAACTTCTCAGTGATGACGACAGTCAAAGCTGTGAGAGGCTCACAGGTGTTTCTCCTCTCCCTGTACGACTCACAGGTAAGATACACACATATGAAGTCAGGGTGAGGAGACTAAACTAAAGCTGAATGTTTAGAGACTGTCCTCCTGTCACTTGGTATTTTCTCTCTTTTGATTCAGTCCACCAGGAACATGGTCATGGAGAAAACCTTTTTAAATAAAAAAAAAATCATTACATCCATCCACCAGAGTAACAAGCTAGGCCTCGAGCAAAAAACTTAATACCTCCCAACAAATTAACTCTGCAGATCTTTTATTTGGATCCACATCACAGATTGACTATATATATGGAATATATGTTTGTTTTTGCTAAATTGGTTAAAATTACAGCCCTCTTAGACTGTAGTTCTGGAGGTCAGGATGAGCAGCTCTTTGTTGGTTGTTGAAGGTGTATATACAGTTTATTGTAGAGTTTGAGAAATCCACTTTCTCAGTCATTTGTCTGCAAATGGTTTTGCCTCCTGCCACACACCAGTGTACCTCTGCACAGGTGCTATCCTAAGTGTTTTAACACTTGTCAAGCATGAAACCCCTCAACATTTTCCCATAATCATCTCATCCAATCACCCCTCTCTCCTGTCTCTCAGGGCACACAGCAGCTGGGTCTAGAGATCGGTCGTTCCCCTGTCTTCCTGTATGAGAACCACGAGGGTCAGCCCCCTCCAGAGCTTTACCCAACCTTTAGAAAGATTAACCTGGCTGATGGCAAGTGGGTAACACACAAGCAGGCACCATATTCTGTCATCAACTTAAAATGCAAAACGTTTTCTGAAAAGAAAATTTTTGAAGAATTAATGAGTTTGTCTTTCTTTCGTTGCTGCCAGGTGGCACAGAGTAGCCTACAGTGTGGAGGGCCAGTCAGTGACTCTCTACCTGGACTGTGCCAGACTGGACACCCTGGACCTGCTCAGAGGTCATGACCCCCACGTCAGCACTGAGGGAGTCACTGTGTTCGGAACAAGACTGCTGGATGAAGATGTGTTTGAGGTCTGTGCATTTACCATGTTTAATGGGTGTGTTATGTAACAAGGCAGAGATGATGAAACACAAAGATGAAACTGTCAAATGCTTGTTGAAGTGTAAACTTATATGGCTTTGATTTGAAAAAGAAAAAAGGAAAAAAAACCTTGTGAAACAGACAATAAGTTCCTTGTGTGTGGTGAGGAAGTGCCTCTGCTTGTTGCTGCTTGTTCAATATATCCATCAAATGATGACAAATGACTAATTAGAATTTAAGGCCTGTCTCCATACACTGCCCTCCAGTGGCATTGATGGCGCACTGCATGCTTACTACTGCTAAATGCTACAGTTTTGCAGAGCTGCAGCTTCTTTTAATGTTATGGCAGATTATTTGGATCATACATGCCCCATAATAAGTTATTCTCCTAGCTCATCAGTAGTTATGCAGAATTTTTGCTTTTTTTAATCAAACAATGCTGACAATTATCACAATAAGCACTGGGAAAATAAAATCTTCAAATCTGTAGTTGTGAAACCTTGCAAACTTTTCCGAGTTTTGTTTTGTCAGCAGTGTGAGGTCATTTTGACAGATCCCAACTGTGAACTTTGACCTTTTTTTAAATGCAATGTCAGGTAGTCTATCTGTTTAACTGAACAACTCTCAGCTCATGTTTGGCTTGGACTCCCTTCCGTGTGTGTGTGTGCACGTGCGCACGCTGGCACCACTTGAGACTGAAGCTCTGGAGACGATTAACTGCAGAGCGGCGATAAAAGCTGCCCGTTAACTCACTTTGATCTGTCTAAATGAACACATACAGTCAAAGATATGGACATAGGAAACAGAAACTTATGACAGTTCAGTTATGTAATTAAAGACATATTGTATAGTGAGGATGGGTGACATCATAATGCATTCCTGATATATTTTCACCAGTGAAGAGTTTGTTTTGTTGTGACACAGGGAGACATCCAGCAGCTGCTGATCGTTGATGACCCCCGAGCAGCAGAGACGTACTGTCAGGACTACATCCCAGACTGTGACGCACCGTTGCCTTACAACAGCATATTAGTGGAGCCTGAGGAGGTAAGCCCCCTTCTCAAAGCCAATCACAGGCGCCAAAGAGAGCCAGAGTTGAAACACATGTCAGCATGAACACACAGAACGGCAGTGGGACTCCAATAAGTCTTTGAGTCTACGTTGCCCATTCCACACATAACACCCGCTGTGAGGCATCTCAGGTGTTGGATGTTATAAATCCAGGTCGTTGTTTTGAAGGCAAAGCAGCCCCCGAGGTTTCATTTGCAAGAGGGGGAACTATTGCAGGTATTTATGGACAGTTTAGAAGGCAGATATGACAAGAAGATGAATGGTTTAATTATTTTTCAGTCATATTTTCACACCAGAATATCATCTGGGGAACACAAGGTAAAGCTCAGGTAGGGTGTCATTGGGAAAAAAAAATCCCATTAACCTTTCAGCATATTGTAGTTCAAGTAATCTGAAAGAAAAATTTACTTCAACTCCTCCTCTGGGGGCTTTGGCTAATCTCTGTTCACTGTTGAAACTGGTGAAAGCCTAATTAAAAGGACGACAGTTCTGCAGGAAAGTTGCTCTTAAAGCATTGCCAACAACTGGCTACACTGGGAAGCAACCCAACATGGAAGAAAGATCTTCAGATTAAAATATTTTCAAAAAGAGAGTCTATAGTAGGACAATAAAATGTGTCAATATTGGCAAAGTGTTTCAGAGATGGACAGAAAATGTTGCAGCAGTTAGTATGATGTTCAGCACAACACTATTTGGTTGCCATTATATTGTAAAGATAATCATGTGTGGATTGAATCTGCATCGAACACAAATACAGATATCTCACTCCTTCAGTTTTAGTGTGAGAAGCATCTCTCAGGCTCCTCTGTCCTGCACACTACTTTATTTTTTAAATAAATAAATGAATCTTAAAAAGCCCTTAGTATCCATTGAGCTCTCTTCTTTCTCCCTCACTATATTTCTCTCTTCCCTTTTATCCTTCACTCTGCATATTACCCAACACGGCTCACGGTTTTCTGATCCAGAATACTTTGCCAGGTTCTTTGTGCCAATGCTCCACACTCCTGGGAAAGGTTTCAAATCCTCTTCCGCTGCTGCTGTTTTATCATCTGGCTTACAGCATAAAGCACTCCAGGATTCCTGATTCATTGTGTTTGCTTGTTTTATTGAAACACCACCGGAAATGCAATCAGCCAACGGAAAACATGACATTTAGATGCTTTTGCGTATTCTGATGATGCACTGATAAATCTGTCATGTTTAAACAGGCTATCATGAAGGAGCTAAAATAAAAAGATGAAATTGTAGCCGTGCCATGTATTTCTTGGCTTTCTCATTCTATCCTTCATGTAGCAGAGCACTCAGCCAGACAGGACTGCTAAAGCAATCTCATATCTCAATAGGCATCCGAAAAGCTGAATGGTTATCCATTTCAGTGCTCTATTTATGTGTAAACAAAATGTTACATCATGCATTTTCTCTGTTTTGGTTCTTTAATGGCCTTCAGGTGGAGAGAATACCCAAAAAACATGTGGTGGAGGAGTTTGAGGAGTTTGACTACAGTGACCTCTATGAGGACATCTCTGTCTCCACAGTGACAGCAGGTCCTAACGTTACTGAGTATGAGGTGAGACTGAGCTTGTCTTTACGTCGGTGTGCGCCTTTATTTCCTTTCTGTCCCTCATTATTTGTCTCTGTTTTGGACAGATTGTAGAGTACGAAGATTACGACAACCAAACAGATTACTACCATGTGAACGAGTACGAATACGAGGAAGAATATGACGACCGATACGGACCAGCTGAGAGAGAAAGGGAGTTCTCTCTTAATGCAGAGGTATCATCTAAACTATGGCACACAGAGAGCTGTGCAATTCAACACAAAGTAACCCTGTTTAGAAAGTAGAAAGCTACCTCTCTGCATTAATGTTCCCGTTTCTGTATCCTATTCAAAGGATATACCAGAGAAAGGACAGAAAGGAGAGCCAAGCTTTTTGGGACAGGTGAGGAAAAACCCAACCACAGGCTTGTTATTGTCCTCAAGATGTATCAGAAACTATCAAACACCAGAAGAAAGGCATGTTTTTTAAATCAGTGCTTTTTTCCTGGTTAAATTGAACTCTGGTTTCCCTTCATGTGTGATTCCTTTGAGCAGGTGTGTGTAATAGCACTCATTTTCAGACCAGAAACCCTACATTAAGACCTTTTAGAGGAAGTGGTCTTGGTCTGATCCCAACAAATGCCGGAATGTTTAGTGGTGAGAATGTTATTCCCACCACTAAACATTAAACGGCTCCTGAAGGAAGGAGCAGAGTATTTAAACTGTAGCAGCATATGTAGTAACCATTATTATCTAGTATTTAAACCTGACACAGAGCCAATGTGATTTGTAGTGAGGGATTTTGCTTTGCTTGGATTTCTTTGTGTGAAAATAGACCAAGCCAATGGAAAAACACTCCAAACTGACAATGCAGACCAGAGCCATCTAACTGTATTTGTAGATAAGCTCTTTATCCTGTTTATTTGTTCTTAATCTTAATCATGTATTCCCTAATTTTCTCATCTGTTTTCATTGTCCTGTTTAGAGTTGACCAGATATTTTCTAGTTTGAGTTTGTGTTTAGACATAGGACAATACAGATGAATCACAAGGTTTTGTAAATTCAGAAAGGGCTTTATACAAAATAAGTTTACTCTGACAAACATTAGGACACTTAAATAACAAACTTAGAGTTATGGAAAAGCCAAATATATGTGTGAGATAAAACACAGAGACAGTGATGATTATTTAGAAAACAGCATTGCTATTTCATCATACCCAGTCGAGATTGGATGGGTGATTTGATGATAAACAATAAAACAACACATTTTTCTACTGTAATTTTATGTGTTTGCCATTCCTTTTATACTGTAGTTACTAAGCCTTTAATGTATCTGTCTAGTGTCTCAATAGAGGATTGCTGTAAATCAGTTATTATGATTATTTGATTACAATGTTTGATTTTATACGATTTTTGCATGAATGTTTTTATGTATGAAAAAAATCAATCATAATGAGATACATTTGTTCAATGAGATGAATGTTTTGAATGAAAGTAGTCTGACTTTTTTAACCACTGTCAATCCAGACTGATATTTTCCCAAGTGTTTTTTTTTAGAGAACCTAAGGATGGATTTTATATTTTAAATTGTAACATCTTTGAAATTTTTGCAGGGAACACAGATTACAGGACCACACGGGCCAGCAGGACCTCCGGTTAGTGAATTTTGCAGCATGAAATATAAACCAAAACACATTTTATGTCCCTATGCATCTTAGAAGCCTGTTTTTTATGTGAAAATGTGAACACAAGTTCATCTTCTGTGAACTTTAATGACAATGAAAACTTAGCAAGTAAATATACAATGATGCACATAAGGAGATCTGACTTTTGAGATTTTCTGTCTGTTTAGGGAGAACCAGGGCCCTCTGGAGTCACAGGCCCAGTAGGACCTCGAGGAGACCCCGGGGAGCTGGTAAGGACTGTTCGATGTTTAATGTGTGAGTGACTGAGTCCACCACATGTCCTTCATAACCGTCCTCCTCTGCCTCCTCTCAGGGCCCTCCAGGACGGCCAGGCCTTAACGGAGCTGACGGGATACCCGGCCCTCCAGGAAACATCATGCTCATACCGGTAACATGACGATGCTCCTGCTCTGCCCAAGGCGTTACACGCTGCACTGATGTTGCTGTGGCAGTTATTTGGTCCTGTTAACCCTTAACTCAGCCCTCGAGGCAAATGGGAATATTTGAAAGTTGTAACTGAGAAATGGGCTGCCTCAGGATTGTTACATCACCTGGCACTCAAATAAAACATGTATTCTATAGAGGTGTCAATTAAATCTTTATTTAGCCTTCATATATAAGTGGATATGTTAGTGTAGTCCACAGTCAGCTGTGGTCACTTTAATGATCCTATAAAACTCAATTAGCTGTTTTATGGCTGACATCTGTGAGTGACCCAACATGTGAATCTGATCATCAGACACCCCTCATGTCCTCTATGAAACAACTGCATTAGCTGCACAGCTGTCACATTATTCAGATTTTTGCTTTAATTTCACCCTTCTTCACATTTTTATGCAAAATCTGAATAGCAATTCCACATACTGGCCACTGGGTGGAGTCTTGAGTTTGATTTAAAAGCATTTTGTGTGCTTATGTGTGTGCATGTGTGTGTTTGTGCAGTTCCAGTCAGGTGGTGACCCAAAGACAGGCACTGTGGTGTCTGCACAGGAGGCTCAGGCTCAGGCCATCCTGCAGCAGACCAAGGTACATAACTCATGAAATATTACCGTCACATGTCAAACACACTCGTAGAGCTGATTTAGAATTCCTGCAGTGTGTGTGTCCCTGTCTGACCTTTGTCTTCCTCCTTCTTTTTGCCCTTTTAGCTGGCTATGAAGGGACCTCCAGGGCCGCTTGGCCTCAGGGGAAGACCTGGACCTCTGGTGAGTAAGACATGTCCACAGCTTGACTTTTTTTGAATCAGAAGCTAAAAGATAAACAAAATTAAAGAATGGATTTTGGATTTTTTCCCTTCATATTAAGTGCAATAATGCAACGTCATTTTGGTCATTCTAGACTCCTATTTATTAGAAAAAAAGGATTACTTCTAGAATGAGAAATATAACACATAAAGAACCTAAACATTATTTATTTCACACATACAAAAAAATAGTAACAATAATACAAAGTAAATTAAACATTGAAACATAGCCATGGTTTACTTATATATACATACTGATATACATACAAACATTTTGCTCTGAAAAAAAAAAAAAAACCCACACAGAACTCAGCATGCCACCTCTTTCAGACATACTTATATCAAGTCCATCAAAGCCCACTGCTTTGAACTAACACATCGGTCATAAAGGGTCTGTACATGACTCTCAGAACATGAATGTAGCATTACATGACTAGTGACTATGTAAAGGTTTAGTGGATTAATGGTGCCTGGACCAGATAATGAAGTTAGACTACTGGTGTGTTTTCATCCAAGCTTTTTGTTGAAAACAAACAACAGAAAAAGACTGTGGCAGCTGGTCCGGCTGCACATACATCTTAATGCTACTGCTGCTGTTTTCAGAATAGCATTGGTGTTAACACCATTAGCTGACAGCTGCCGCCATGAAATTTTGTTTATAGCCAATCCAATATCTGAGAGATTAATTTAATACACATGTTTTTTTTTTTTCGCAGGGTGTGCCAGGTCCCTCTGGGCTGAAAGGGTCCAGCGGAGATATGGGGCCGATGGTGAGTGAGCTGGTTATCACGAGAACACACTCTACAACACTTGAACTCATTTAAGAACCAGCTCAGCTGCTCTCTTTCACCTTTTACCTCAGGGTCCTCCAGGACAGACGGGCATCCCAGGTCAGAATGGAAGACCTGGGAAAAGGGTGAGACTAGTTTCTGTGAACTTTTTCTTACAACTGTAGATTTATTTCCATTCCACAGAATAATTATTAAATGGTCTCAATATCTAAAACATTTTCATTTTGTCAGAAAGGACTGCAACATGTTAAACGTGTGTGTGTGTTTTTAGGGTCGCAGTGGTGCAGATGGCGGCCGTGGTGCAATAGGAGAAACTGGAGCAAAGGTGAAGAAGAACTGATGTCTGTTCACTTACGATCTGCTCTGTCTTCTTGAAATATGAACTAATCTCTCTCTTTTTCTCAGGGGGACAGAGGGTTTGATGGCCTACCAGGTCTCCCAGGAAATAAAGGACATAAAGTAAGTTCCCTGGATGGGTGCCATTTCCATCTGCTGCACCCAAACTGTGGAACTCACTTTCCTCTTACATCCTGGACTCCATTACAGAATTTAAAACTGCTATTAAAACCATCTTTTTAAACTACCTGACTCACTTTAACAGTGACAGTAGCTTCTTATTTTATACAGATTTGTGCATGTTTATTAATGATTTATGTGCTGCAGGGTGACCTACAGTACCATTTAAAGTTCCTCTTCTCCTTTTCTACTCTTTCTTGTTCTTTGTATTATTATTGAACCGAAAAGGTTTTTTTAAGCAGATCCTTTATAATACTGATCATTATTTTGTGTTTTTTTTTCAGGGGGACAGGGGAAAGCCAGGCCCTGTAGGTCCTTCTGGAGAACCAGGAGAAAAGGTGAGAGGTCAATGTGGTTTTGTGCTTTCAAGTTCATGCAGGTTTGTGGACTAATGTTTGTGTTTTTCGCAGGGCTCTGAGGGACCATCTGGGCCTAGAGGACAGCCAGGTGATGCTGTAAGTCACACACAACCACACAAACACACCTGTATTTATATGATATTATATAATATAATAAATGACTCACTTGATTCCACTATAATTTTAATTTTTGCATTAGGCATAAGCATGATAACAAACATATTTCACCATCTCTGCCAGTGTCAGGCATACTACTGGTTCCACCAGCATAAAACATTTAGGACTGTATGCTCAATGACCCCTCATGGTTGCTGTGATTCACAGTTTTTGAAAAATCAATTTTATTGACGGTTTTATATTGTCACTGCTCACTCATCAACCCCAGTCGGCCACTTGTGGTCTTTCTCATCGGCCAAAAACTGACATTCATAGAAATTCTGAACTGCAGCATCTGCAGATGATTTAATACCAGATATGTGATGATTCACGACAGTTACATAAGATGTAAGATAGATAAATCTCTATTTCTTTATGTTTCCATTCCTCTTTACTGTAATAGAGCCAGAAGGCATTATTCATTATTAACCCTACCCTTACCCTTATTTTAAACTTTAAAGGAATAGTTTAACATTTTAGGAAATACAAACGTTCGATGAGACAATCGCACACTTTCATGTCTAGTTTATCATGTCTGTAATGCTTCAATACACACACACTGTCTTACCTTAACCATAATCCAGGTCTTGATTCCTAAACAGTTTTTGTGAAGTGATGATCAGCCAAAGTATTCAGACTTTTCAAATATGCTCTCACTCTTAAAGATCTAATATTAATATTTGTCCTCATAAGAAACGATGTATAAGGACACACACACTCTATTACATTCATATGTGTCTCTTAACATTTAGCTGTTATCATATTGTATTATATGTAACTTGTATTTCAGGGTTCCAGAGGTCTGAATGGCAACAGAGGACGTTCCGGTCCCCCAGGACAGCCAGTGAGTGTGAAATTTAAACTTTCTTTACAAACGCACACATGCACACACACATTAGTTCTACCCTTTACAACAGTACAACAGTAAAGACATATGATACCCTTAATTATCCTGCATCTCTCTGTGTTTATCCATGCAGCCAAAACACGGCTCCCCTTACCACTAACATAAATCCAGCTGCGGTGTCACTATCAGATGACGCCACATGATCATGCCTCCTCACAATGTTTCTGAGGTTCCTCATTTGTTAACATGATGTTATGTAACTCTTATCTCATCTGATAAAATGCCTGTATCTCTGCCAAATACAACATCTCCAAACACCCAGAGCAGTTTCATTCTCTAATTTGCATTTGTGGAAACGCAAGTTTGCACTTGTAACCATCTAATCGTACTCAGAGGAAGCTGTTTTTATTTCTATAAAAAACATATTTGTGCTCGGTGTTAGTTAATTAGGCATTATGGGCCTCAAGCAAGGACGTTGCGTAGCCAAAACCAACAGGGTGGCTGATAAGTTTGAGTTTCATTTAGTTGTTGTCCCAGGAGTCTTACATAACACGCCTCAGGAAAATATCTGTTAAAGATGCAGGACCATGCTGCCTCTTGATATATTTTTGTTAGACTGTAAAATAAAATATTTTATAGGAATAGATGGTACAGCCAAAAAAATAAATCCCATACAGGGGAATTAATACTTGCATTATAGAGTTGGCAGCTCACAAACGCTTTTTAAAACCACACACCGACACTCTCCAGCGTCCTATTATTCCATAATGTTTTGATATGGAGGCCACATGAAAGAATTCAAGGACACAGACAAAAAATGAGTCCCTTCCAGTAACACCTCCTTCCTCTCCTCACAGGGCATTCGAGGAATTGACGGAGTTCAAGGTTCAAAAGGAAACATAGTGAGTAGATTATTGGAAGTAGTAGAGACATTTGAGCCTTATAACAAAAAACTTCCTCAACATAATTCCTTGTTTGTTAACAGGGACCCCCAGGAGACGTCGGAGCACCTGGACAGCAAGGCAACCCTGGCATTGTGGTGAGAGCAGAGAACAGATACTTACAAGAAAAACTGAAGTGTAGACAGAAGTGCTAACGTTTCATCTGTTCTGCAGGGTTTTCCTGGTCCTCAGGGGTTAGTAGGGCTGCCAGGGGACAAGGTAAGACACTTTTATTCAGATTTGTTTTTACTTTGGAATGAAGCAGTCCTCACTTATTGACTAATCTTTGTTTTATAGGGGCCTCAAGGGAAGAAAGGGATGCAGGGCTTACCTGGAAACGATGGGCCAGCAGTAAGTACAAGCATTTTCTTGTCTCATGTGCGTCTGTGCGTTATTGTGTGCTTATGTGCTTTATTGACACAGAGCATTCCCTAGTCTCTAATCCTAACCTGAACATCACAGCTGCATGCCTACAGATATAAACATGTCCTCCCGTCTTCAGGGTCACCCCGGAAGAGAAGGCACTCCAGGTGAAAAAGGGCTGCCGGTAAGTCTCTTGTATGCTTGTTTTGTGGCTTTTGTTGCCTTTAACAGGACAGAATAAACAAACAAGATATAATGTGTTAATTAAGTTGAACAAGAAGCTTGTGGTAATTTCAGTCCACGGGCTTCTTTTCTGAGAGCTAAAAGGTTCCTTCAGCCAGTTGTTGTCTGGGTTTCTACGGTATAAAGTCTGGTGAAGATTAGGCAAATTAGTCAGTAGATGTATGGAAAAGCAACTTGACATGGGATCAGGGCTGCTGGCAGTTGCAGGGGATTAACACATTTGGGTTCGTTCTCACTCACTGTGACGACATGTACAACTTTGAAACCAGAAATCACGAAAAATTTAATATTTAAAAAAAAAAGCACTGTGTGATAGCTCATCCATCCTATTGGGCCCAAACGTAGCCCATTACACTTTCTCATGTGTTGTCTTGACCATCTTTGCTTGTGTTGAATGAACTTGCCGCTTTGGATAACAGCTTCTACTGAATGTGAAGTGTTAAATTGGTGCCTTCTTGTTTCCTGAATGAAACGGGACACAAGTTAAAGCTGCTGTACTGTGTGAGTTTGACACTAATCCATCCAAGACCATTCCTGAATATTCCTGTAGAGATTCCAATGATCTAAATACAGTGAGTTCCTGAAAAGGTTATTTTTTTCATGGGCAAAGCTGCCAAAAAGAGCTTTACTGAGTTTTAGAGGATTTTTAGACAGATTCTATTGCCTACTTCCAATGCAGTCAAGTTGTTTCCCCTTTTTCTGTTTTTTTTTGTTCACAGAGAAGTCAGCACGAGACTACATATTCAATACAAAGTATCTAACCAATTAAATAATAACAACCTGAATTAATGCTACACTGAGCAGCTATTTTATACCTAAAATAGTCAGTCAGGATTAAAAATGCTGGTTGTCCAAACCCAGACACAATTTCTGTTCAATGCATGAACAACTAAAGCAAACAGGACTTAAAGTTTCCAATAGAGCTTATCGACTTAAGACTTGCAGCCACTTATTCGACATAACTGCTGCTGAATATAAAAGTGAGTCTTTTCTAGTACAAGGATCAGTGGAGCTCACTCTGTGGACATCACTGACCTGAGAATAATAATTACCTAGATATCAGAGGTGCATCATTTTCCTTGTCCAACTCTTATCCAGGAAATATAAGTACGTTTCCCAAGATGTCGAACTGTTCCTTGAGTGTGTGTGTTCTTGTGTAGGGTCCCTCAGGAGTACAGGGGCCTGTTGGTTACCCAGGACAACGTGGAGTCAAGGTAGGAAACAAAAATGTGAATTATTGTTCCTATTTGGTAGTTATAGTTTTTTTCTTCTAACCAAAAATGTAAAAATATCTTGGTTTTAACTGCTGACACTCACTAAAGACATAGCATACTAGCAACCTGCTATTCATGCTACCCCATCAAAATGTCCCGAACAGACAATGATATTATCTCTTAGTCTGATGTTTCCTTTTCTGTTTTTTTTTGTTCTTGAATTTTTGTTGTTTTTGTCCTTCTCTTTGACAGGGAGCAGATGGAGTCAGAGGATTAAAGGGAAGCAAAGGCGAAAAGGTGAGAGAAATAAAAAAAAAAAAAAAAAAAAGTTGTCTAGTCTGTGCCCATTCAGGATATCTTGTTGTGTGAAAATATGAAAATATCATATATTAATACCCACATACTCTTTCTGTCTCCAAATCATTGTGTCTGTAGGGAGAGGACGGTTTCCCGGGGTCTAAAGGGGAGATGGGAGCAAAGGGAGACCTTGGAGATAACGGAGCTCCGGGTGGCCGAGGAGAAGATGGACCTGAAGGGCCTAAAGGACAGATGGGTCCTCAAGGAGAAGCTGGCCCTTCTGGTATTGCTGGAGAGAAGGTACCATACAAATAACACAATTGATAAATTATCATGAAATATTCCTAAACTTGAATTAAAGGTTCTTAAATGTGTGTAAAAAAAGTTTACGAAATAAGTTAGAACAACAGTCAAACTTTGTCTCTTTTTAGGGGAAACTGGGGGTTCCTGGGCTGCCAGGATATCCAGGACGACAGGGGCCAAAGGTAAAATAGACCAAATAATTAATGAGCAACCGATTAATCAAAAGAAGGTTGAAATAAACCAGATATCATAAAGCGCAAATTGTTCCTCTTCTTCAGGGCTCTGATGGATTTCCTGGTGCACTGGGAGCTCCAGGAGAGAAGGGGAAGAAAGTGAGTAGAAGGTTTAGGTCATAATTATTGATGTCATGAAAATTATATTATTTTTCCTGAATGTCCTGTCTTTTGTGTTGTCTGCCAGGGCCCTGCAGGACAACCAGGGGGTGCAGGCCAGAGGGGTCCAAATGTGCGTAATGTGTCTCATATTATTCCCAAGCAAATATCCATATACGTTAAGGCACTCAGTTAAAGCTCCTTAGAAAAGTCCAGAATGCACCTGTAACAACAGTTGAGTGTTGAAATCCAGTTCCCTCCCCTAGCTAGTTTTTATCACTGTCTATAATTGAAGGGTTAATTTTAGAGGTAAACTTAAATTGTTCTATCTGAAAACTTTATCCAAATCCCTGTGTATTTATGGTCTTTTTAAATAAAGAATATATAATACTACTCGAATAGCACTACTACAACAGGACAGATAACAGACCATGGAGGGGGACATTTATAAATGTATATTTTTCTGGATTTTGAGCTCCAATATCGATATAGCTCCAGACTTGCTGACTCCATATATATCCAATATGTCATGTTGTGTTTTTGCTTTTGCAGTTTGGGCAACTTATTTTTTTCTCAACTTTTCACAATTTATCTGAAAGATATTGTTGATGTGAGCCATTCATCATGGTCACCTTAAAATCACAGTGTTGCAGATCTGTGAGTCATTGCTGTGTTTACTGAAGCAGTAACTGAATCAGTCCCTGAATGCACACTGTATCGTGAGTCACCATGTTCTGATGTGGTGATCTGTTCGAAACAGACTTTTCGTCTGAGGTCATTAAAGGTTCATGGATGTCCTTTGGTCTCACATGTTTTTTCTACGACAGGGTGCACGGGGTGGCAGAGGGGCTAAAGGGCCGACAGGGAAACCAGGAGAAAAGGTCAGCTGACTCACCTCTCAGCCAATAGTAACACCCTGTCTGTTATTGTTAATGGGTGAATACCCTTACACGATTATCTGGGCTTCTTTTTGTCGTGACCACCATGTTCTTCCTGCCTCTTTCTGTCTCACAGGGCGCCTCAGGGCATGACGGGCCCCCAGGATCCCCTGGAGAGCGGGTAAGAAAAATAATGTTCATATATTTATGTTATGAATTTATTGATCTGTAGATTAATATTACAATGTCTCTTTGATGTTTCTTAGGGACCTCAAGGTCCACAAGGAAGGAACGGAGAGCCTGGACCTAAAGGATCACTTGTGAGTTGTGACGACACACACACATTTGTAATAATCTTTGTATGCAAGACAAAAATATCAAGATAAATATTGAAGCCACTCCATTTGACTCAGACTTGTTTTATTTTGCTTTTTTGTTCTTTTTAAATCTCAATATAAAATAGAACATTTGCACAACATACTGGCAAATAAAGTTCACATATAAACCTATAATAAACCAAAATGCCTAACTTTGCAGCAGAAATAAAAAAATTCACAGCCTGATATAAAAAATTTTTTTTATATATCTATAGTTAATTTTCCAAATACAAATGGAGGTGACAGTCAATTGACATGTCTTATCAATAACCTACAGTAGTATTCATTCATTTAGTCTGTTGCATATGTGTGTCTGTGTGGTTCTGTATGGATGCATGTATATGTGTGTTTAGGGCCCTGCTGGGAAAGACGGACTTCCAGGTCATCCAGGTCAAAGAGGAGAGCCGGTGAGTGAGGTCAAATTTCATGAGAGTTCTTTCAAGGTCACCAGGTGAAAAAAGAAAGGTCTTCACCTCACACACATTTGCACACTCGCACACTAAAATATGTGTTTCTTGGAAGTTTCACACTTTTTTGTGACTGCAGGGATTCCAAGGGAAGACAGGACCTCCAGGACCCTCAGGTGTTGTGGGGCCTCAGGTGAGCTTAAACATATGTTTCAGTTCTGTTATGTAATATGCCTTTTGCCTTATGCTTTGTGTGTTTTGGTGTTATTGACTACTGTGTGTGTGTGTTTCAGGGAAAATCAGGTGAATCAGGTCCAACAGGAGACAGAGGTCATCCAGGAGCACCAGGTGTACCTGGAGAGCATGGTTTACCAGGGGCTGCTGGGAAGGAAGGTGGAAAGGTGGGCGCACACAGTCACTCACTCTCATAAATGCTGATCAGCATTTCATAGTTATGGTTTATATTGTTTATTTTTATTGTTTGATGTTTGTGTTTGTCTCAGGGAGATCCAGGTTTGCCCGGGACATTTGGAAAGAATGGTCCTCCAGGACTGAAGGGATTCAGAGGGAGCAGAGGAGCACCTGGACTTATGGTAATACTCACAGAAACACACACACAAACACACACACACCAAACTCCTTACAAATAACTTGATTTATTCATATTGAAATAAAACCCAAGCAACATTGTGATTGTGTTTGATCTTCCCAGGGACCTCCTGGCCTGAAAGGAGGATCCGGACCAACTGGATCACCAGGAGCCATAGTGAGTGATAATCCATCCTGTTTAGTTACTGCAGTTCATAATCATGATGCCTTCTGAATCTGTTTTCTGTTTGTGGAATGAAAGCATATTTTTTCAGTTGCGCCTGTTTTCAGCACAATATTTTTCACAAGACCAACAAGGAGATGATCAATGGATTTCCACAGAACAAATTCACATAAATAATCAACATTTTCAGATGTTTTATAATTGAAAACAGTATTAAACTTACAGCCATCATTCTTAGCCTTCATTGCTTCAGTAATTTTAATTTCCAAAATGTTCACTGATAACATCCTGTTTATAGGGATCTACAGGTGAGAGGGGCCCTCCAGGGACAGCAGGAGCCATCGGACAGCCCGGTCGGGCCGGAGCTGTCGGAGGACCCGGACCAATGGGGGAAAAGGGCGAGCCTGTAATTATATCTCCTTCTTTCCAACCTTACTGTTTCTCGTGCTTGTTTTCATGTGCTCCATTTAGGCTTCATCCTTTTTCATTCACACCATAATTCGCTCACACTGTTATGTGTTTGTGTTCCAGGGCGAGAAGGGTCCAATTGGACCGGCCGGTCAGGATGGAGAGCAGGGAACTTTAGGGATGCTTGGGGCTACGGGCCCAGCAGGACCTCCTGGAGATGATGGGGATAAGGTAAACTGTGTGTGTCTGTGAGTCAGAGAGTCAGAGAGTCAGAGAGGTGAAGAGGGAGTGTGTGTCTTTTACTGTTGTGATATAATTTGTATCCTTTCTGTGTGTGTGCGTCCACAGGGGGAGCAGGGAGAACCCGGGCAGAAAGGCAGCAAAGGAGACAAGGGAGAAGCAGTAAGTTTTGAGCTGGGGAATTACATCAACCTGGACTGGACTCTAGAACAGAGTACATGTGAGAATGTCTGAATGTTTTTATTTCTCTCTCTCTCTACAGGGCCCCCCAGGCCCCACTGGCACTCAAGGTGTAATTGGTCAACCAGGACTTCCGGTGAGGCAACTCTTCTCTTTGTATTCAGTTTATCTTAGAAAAGTCAAAGATGTCATATCTCTCTGTAGCACAAATATATTGAGAAACAAGTAACAAGTAACAAATTAGATGCTGTTCACCCTGGTTCAGTTATTTACAACGTGTGCTTGACTTTCTTAATGGTTGAGAGATAGAGCATTGATATCGTTTTGATGTAAAATATAAAGCTTTGCTGAAACTAACCAGGAACCAGATTAAGTCTGAAAACTGGTTGTCTTAGGAGGACATTCTGCCAGTCCTGTGACATTATAATACTTCAGAACTGATTGATCCTTGTCTTGATCCTTTACTGTGTATAATCCTTTGCAATGACAGGATTCCACAGGAATTACCATACATTATGGAGGAATGGTGGTTTCATGGGAGCTTTAATCTTCGAATTCATAAAGATTCTCCTCTGTACTACAGGGCATAGATGGTCTGCGTGGGCCCCGGGGCCAGCAGGGCATGTACGGTCCAAAAGGAGATGAGGGACTCCGTGGCTTCAAGGGCTCCAGAGGACCAATAGGATTACAGGTGAAATTTGTACAACAGTCAGGGAGCGGATCACTGAAGTGATGTCTTCTGTAAGATGAGGCGAACTCCATGTTTATCCCCTAATCTTGCATTTGTTTCCCAGGGCATGCCTGGACTTCCAGGAGAGAAGGGTGAGAGTGGACATTCAGGACTAATGGTGAGCTTTTGTCCTTCATAAAGAGCCATCATTCATACATTAAAAAATTCCGAAATTCTTATTATTTTCCCCTCATTTAATACCTGGTTCTAGGGTCCACCTGGTCAACAAGGCCCCAATGGTCCTCAAGGACCTGTTGGGGGACTGGTAGGTGTCAAACTAATCTTCATGCATCCTCATTTAGCTGAGCGGTTGTTTTAAATTCTGGAGAACAACACTGATTCCTTCTGTGTCTAAAGGGTCCAACTGGTCGAGTCGGGATGATAGGACAGCCAGGTGTTGTTGGAGAGAAGGTAAAGAAATAAATGTGTACATATTGTCCCAAACAAATGATCCCTTTCTGTATTTCTAAAACATAATTACTTTCTCTCTCAGGGGGAGGATGGCGAGGCAGGTGACCCCGGAGCAGTTGGTTTCCCAGGAAAGATAGTAAGTGTGTTTGCTTGATCAAAAACATTAAAAATTATCTCCCTGCATCTTCAGCTTCAAAGTTTTTTTGGTCTTCGTCTCTCAGCCTTTAAATGTTTTCTTTGCTGCTTTAGGGAGGAAAAGGAGACCAGGGGGAGAAGGGAGATACGGGTCCTCCAGGAGCAGCTGGTCCTCCAGGAGCCAGGGGCACCACAGGAGAGGATGGGGCCAAGGGCAACTCTGTGAGGGATACTCATACTAAAAATCACTCTTCAATACTGTACTGATGTAAACTGTATGATAGACTGTAACACATATAAACCTAATCCTCTATGCTACACAGTATAATGCATGAGCTGAAGGTCTCTTTGTCTTATCAGGGTCCTCCAGGTCTCACCGGGGACATCGGACAGCAGGGAGAGGCTGGACCTAATGTGAGTGTCTTCACACTCTGTTTAACTTTTACTTCTGATTCTTCTTCTTTAATTCAAATGTCTTCTTAGCTATTGAAACACCTTGTAAATTGCCAAAGCAAACTCTGACCAGAAAGATCTTCCCTGATAAAGCAACATTTTTTTCTTGGTTTTAATGCTGCCACAGAAATTTACAAGTCATTCTGTTCTGATTTGTTCTTAAAGAAATCGTTTTCTATGGTATATAAAAGTGGTACGTCATATATAAAACATAATTTGAAGGGAAATCAGTTTCTGATATGCTCATTTAAGATCTGGTACCAATATTTTGCATGTCAGCTCCATATGTACAGAGACTCGGATTGTGTGGCACAAGAGTCTTGTTTTGGAACAAAATGTGTTTAAAAGGGGATATCCTCGTTTTGGGTAGATTTATGGAAAGCCACAGCAGCTAAGACAGAGTGCTGTCATAACATTTTTTTTTTTTGTAAATCTTTTGAAATGATTGCTCTTTGACTTTACCACTCATCTGCTTTTGCTTTATTAATTCTCTTTAATATGTCTCATAATTGTACACACCACTATAAATTCAGGTTTTCAACAGTAAAAGCTTTCATGCTGCCATGAATTACCATTTTCTGGTACAAAAGAAGTTAAGTTTATTTTCCTGTCTTCACCAGGGTGTGGATGGTGTGGCCGGCAGTAAAGGAGACACAGGGGACCCTGGAAAATCTGTAAGCTCCTCCTTCTACAAATCATTACCATAACATCAGTAAAAACCAAGATGCTCTTTAATTCTTAAACATAAAAGATGTTGTGATCATTTGTGAATGTGTCTTTATATTTCTTAGGGACCACCAGGAGCAGCAGGAGAACCTGGGCCATCTGGACCTCCTGGGCGAAGAGTATGTGTTGTTTCTGTGTTCATTCAGAATCCTTTTTTTCAATGAGGTTGAAGGTATTTTTAGTAGTGCATTCTCACAGCGTGTGTGTGTTTGTGCATCAGTACATCTGTGTGACAGATTCAGGTTGAAATGTTTTAAAATGTGTTCTTCAGGGCCACTTGGGAAAACCAGGGAAGGACGGAAAGGCGGGCCTGAAAGGAACGAAGGTGAAATTCCATAACAACTCTTTGAATAAATATAACATCTGAATGCTCGCAGCTTCCGAGGGTCAGCCGGTTCTGTCTGTTGCAGGGTGCGCCTGGTTTGGAGGGTCCCATTGGAAAAACAGGGCCTGTTGGTTCTCAGGGACATCCAGGGAAGTTCGGTCCTCAAGGTTTAAGAGGGATCCCTGGCCCTGCAGTAAGTCGGAGAGTGAAGAATGAAGCAGTGGAAGTGGAGCATAAAGAAAGATGGAGGATAAATAATTTCTGTTTGTGTGTGTGTCATTCAGGGGGAGCAGGGTTTAAATGGACCACCAGGCCAGACAGGACCCCCAGGTCCCATGGTAAGATGACTCATTAAATCAAAACATAACATATTAGGTTACACATTATAATTGTGTGTTTTATATTGCATGTACTTTGTTTACAAATTAAATCTGCTGATATCACACTTTTAGTGGTTATGTTAGAAGAGATGCAGCAGGAAGAGCCTTTCCCTCAGGAAACATTCAGTGTCAGGGTGATAAATGAATGTGTTTTATATGAACCTGCTACATTTCATCTTTGACCTCATTTTAACTTCTTTTTCTCAGGGTCCACCAGGATTACCAGGACTAAAGGGAGACCACGGCAAGAAGGGAGACAAGGTCTGTTCATACTTAACACACACATAAACACTCACCCTCACCTCAACTTCAGTTTGACCCTGAGCTTGTTTGTGACATCTGTGCAGGGCCACGGTGGTCTGATAGGTTTGATCGGGCCGCCAGGAGACATTGGAGAGAAGGGTGACAGAGGACTGCCTGGAAACCAGGGACTGTCGGGCCCGAAAGGAGATGAGGTGCTGAAAATATGCACAGATACACAATTCTGGATAATCAGCCCAACAAATTATATAGTTTGTTGAAGCCTTCAAAAACCAGTCTAAATTTTTCAGATCACCCACTGCTAGTCTCATCCCATTAAATAAGTATTATATTTAGGTAGTAGATTTTTTTGTGGGGACCTCCAGCAGGTTTATCCATACTGGATGAGGCTGGCAATATATAGAATTCAATATTTTTAAAATTTTCACTCCAA